>JACCIX010000156.1:0-104514 GCA_025506515.1 Flaveria trinervia | reverse complement strand
AGATTTAGATCTTCAAGATTAGGCTTAATACCAGCTGTTGAATCTTAGTAGTAAGTTGAACAAACCTATCATCATCTGGTTATAGTTTCTCCAGATAAATGTTGAAACAATTCAATTGCCTTTTCAACTTTTTGCTTCTTGGATTTTGAATCTATTACCTCCTCACATATGGTCTTTAAGGCTTATACATGTATATCAGTTTGATATCCATCACGCCTTGTGTTGGACCAAAAGAACCATGAGCCAAGATCAGAAAACCTCTAAGTCCCACACGGTATCACAACAACTGCTGAAAGCCCATCAGTAGTTTGACAAAGGTGAAGACTTCAACAGCTGAAGATCAAGTGCTGAAGACCTTAACAGCTGAAGAACCAAAGTGCGGAAGTTACAACAGCTGAAGAACACAAGTGCGAAGCTGAAAGACCAAAGTACTGAAGTACAACAGCTGAAAGAGTTCACAAGTGCTTGAGATCAACAACTGATGTACAAAGTTGAAGACAAAGATGAAGACATCAGCTGCTGATACTACTGAAGTCATCAGTGATTGTGAAACACCTGAAGGTCAAAGTCTGAAGATCAAGTACTGAAGCACAGTAGTTTGTCACAATGCTGAAGTACTCTTCAGTAGTTGTGATATCAGTCGTTTTATTTTCTATGTTCAGTAGTTTTGTAAAACGCCTGAAGAGCTTGTTCTTCAGTCGTGTAGTTTCAGTAGTTTTATATTTGTACTTAAAATGCTGATATGTTCTCAGTAGTTGTGAACATTTCGTAGTTTGTTAGAATTAGTTTCTGTATTGGATCTGCCAGTGTCACTGTTCCGTGATAACAGCAGTGACTGTTGCACTCTATAAGGAGTGACAACTATTGTAATCATTGAGTAAAATGAGTAATGAATGGAATGGATGATTGATTCGATTAGAAATATTCTACGTCTATAACTAGCTGAAGAGTTCACAAGTGCGTGAAGATCACAAACTGATGTACAAAGTCTGAAGACAAAGACTGAAGACATCAGCTGATGATTATCTACTGAAGTCATCAGCTGATGAAACACCTGAAGGTAAAGTCTGAAGATCAGTACTGAAGCTCAGTAGTTTGTCAAAACTGCTGAAGAGTACTTCTTCAGTAGTTGGGATATCAGTAGTTATTTTCTATGTTTCAGTAGTTTTGTAAAACGCCTGAAGAGCTTGTCTTCCGTCGTTGTAGTTTCAGTAGTTTTATATTTTGTACTTAACTTGCTGATATGGTCTCAGTAGTTGTGAACATTTCAGTAGTTTGTTAAGAATTAGTTATTTTGTATTGGATCTGCCAGTTGTCACTTTCGGCGTGATAACAGCAGTGACTGTTGCACTCTATATAAGGAGTGACAAACCTATTGAATCATTGAGTAGAATGAGTAATTGAATGGAAGGATGATAGATTGATTCGATTAGAAATATTTACATCTATAACATTCGTAGAATCAGAAATATATTCTCTCCCTATAACTATATGCGATCTTAATGCTTACAAAATATCGTGGCTTGCTACAATTTGTCTAATTCGTGTTGTATTCGCTTGCTTTATATTATGATACATCAAAATTGTGATCACCGATCCTGTCAAATGGATCAGAGCAGGTTAATCATTGATCGATCTAATAATTGATCATTGAAACTGCTATTCAAGATCCAAGTTTGATTGAATTAGCTTTGTTTTTGCAAGAAAACGTTATAGAGATTGAATTTCTGTATTTCTGCTCATCATCCTGAGATCTTTTTCTTGGTTCTCATTGAGTGTGTTGTGGTTGTCTAAAACTTTTTTTAAAACTTGAACTAAACTGTTTTGAACTGAAAATGACCACTCCCTCCAATGATCCTCACAATACTGGTTCCTCAACCAAGCCTCCTATGCTGGTAGGAATGAGTAACATATGGCAAGACGTATGCTCCATCACCTGTCTGTTAACAGCGCAGGGTGTTGGACATCAGTGACATGGTCAACCAAGCCTATGGTGAATAACCGGAAACCAATCAAATGGTTCCGAAGAGGAGGGAGCAATACTCAGATGAGGATAAGAAGTTGCTTGAGATTGATGCACAAAAGCCATGGAATTCTGGCCATGGCTTTGCCCAATGAAATCTATTCTGGGCTAATGCATCATGAAACTGCCCATGACCTTGGATGCTTTGAAAGAACAATTTGGAGGAACAGATGAGGTCTTGGCAAATAATAGAGAAATTCTTGCCCAACAATATGAGACATTCTCTCATAGAAAGGGCGAGAGACACTGACTCAACAATATGAGCGGTTTTCTTGTTGATCTCTGAACTAAAATGGTCAAACTTGAATACACCAATATTCAGATGAATAACAGATTTCTGAGATCACTGCCTGAGAGAGGGGACACATATACTATTGTCCTACGCTCCAGTGCACGTTTGGACAAACTATCTCTCACCCAACTCCATGGGAAATTGCTCACTTTTGAGAGAGAGATAGAACAGAAGAGAAAGCTGTCTTCATCTGGAAAGCTCACTGAAGACTTTATACAAGGCAACACTGCCTTGGTGGGTCATGAGTCAGAATATGCTTCATCTGAATGCCAGTATGATGAGCATATTAATTCTCTTCGCACTTCTAATTCTGCATTTGTAAGTGTTGATGGTCAGTTCATGGATGTAATAATGACAATATGTTTCATTATGGATGATCTCAAGGGGATTGCTGATGATGACTTAGAAGAGATGGATATTTTGAGCCAAATGGCCTTGATAAATATCAGATCTCAGAAGTTTACAAAAGAACTGGAAGAAAATTCCCAGGACTCTCTGGCAAAACCAAAGTGGGTTTGACAAGAGCAAGTTGAGGTGTCACAAATGCCAACGGCTTGGACACTTTGCAAGAGAGTGTAGATCAAACTGGATCTAACTCTACTGCCCCTTGTGACTTTTCCTGGCAATAGTCAACAACACAGAGGGCAACATCCTGTCACATTAGTCATCATCTCAAAACAATCTCCGGCATATTTTGTTCCTCAGGGCCAAATGCCATATCAGTACCCTGGTTATTACATGCCACAGTCAAATCAAGTTCAAGTTCCTATGACACCACAACCTCATGCATTACCAGAACCTCAGCCTTCCTATCTCATCAACAACCTTCATCTCAACAACACAGCTTCTTCACCCAGGAGTTGTTGACTGGAGCAGTTTACAAGATGACTTGTCTGGTCATGATCAACTGTTCTCAGGTGCTGGTCAACATGGTGGTGACAGTCCCTTTGGGAATCTAGCTCTTATGCTTTGGAGTCTGCTGATACTTCATCTTCCAATGCCTCTTAACCTCAGGTATCACAGGTATCCTCTGAGGCAAAGCCAAATTATGTTCTGAACAATGCATAGCAGCATTTGCTTCCATTAGAGAAGCAAATGTAGCTTTAATTAATAAGAACATTGAGCTAGAACAAATAATTTCCAAAAACAAAGCTGAGATTTGAGGTTGTGCTCAAAGATAAAAATGATGAGGTTTATAAACTGAATTGCAAAATAATTGATGATAAGCTAGAGAAGATGTACTTTAGAGAAGTACAAAGATCTCAAAAGAACCTTGCAGTTACCCAGGTCGAGTGTGATAGATGGGTACAATCATGCAAAGGTTTTGAAATGCTTTAGTAAGCAATCTGCTTCAAATGTGAAGTTTGGCATTGGCTATAATCAACACTGCTCCACTACAGATTTTACCCCAAGAGCAGAGGTAGAATCTGATGGTGAGAGTGATAAACAATCCATCAAATCATGGATCTACCTTCTGATACAGCACAATCAGAAGTAGCAGTAGCATCAAGTCCTCTTGAAACCTATCAGCTGATGTTGATGGTCCAAATGCTGACATTCACAGATCAAAAGTGTTGATCTCAGGAGTTAATCCTGAAGGTCCTGAAAGGACTGGAGAGCAGGATTAACACCCTGAAGTTCAAACTTCAACTGCTGTCAGCACTGAAGAGAAGAAAACAGTGCAGTAGAAAGAGTTTGAAGGCTACTAAAGAGGTGTCAAGAAAGCAACCAATGCTTCCAAAGCATTGAAGAAAAAGTCTTCTGTTGCTTCACCATCTTTAGTTGATGATCAACCTAAGATGAAGAAGAAACATGTGAAGAAAATATGTGGTTTGTTCAATCATCTTAAAGATGATTGTTGGTACAAAAGAGGTTCCAAACTCAAACAAAAAGAAGAAATTAATGAGAAAATGGTTAAAAATGAAAACGAGTTTGAGACCACATTTGGATCAGCAACATCAAATCCTGTAACCCTTAGTCTTAAAGCAATTCAAAAAGGAAGGAGTTAAACAGGTGACAGCTGAGGGTGCTCAAAAGAAGAAGGCGCAACATAGGACCTTATCTAACTCCACTAGCAATGTGTCTGATGAGCTGAAAGCTTTATCACAAAATCAGACACAGCTGGTGATGATGGTACAACATCTGTTGGGTAGAGTTAAAACTAGATTCTCCTATGTTGAAACCACAGAAAAGGAGGTCTAAGCCAAAGGACTCCTCTTCTACACCATCTTCCTCTTCTCAGGCTGTTGTTACAAATAAACATGTTAGTTACCATCTATTGATGAGACCAGGCCCAAAACCAAAAAGGTTTGGGTCTCTAAAACTAAATGATGTTTATTATTGCAGGGTTCTTCAACATGCCAAAGTAGCATCTGGTATGTAGACCGATGGGGGATCTATGCACATGACTGGGAACATCTCTCTTCTTCATGACTACTCTCAAGGAAAGGAAAAGAAGGATTTGTCTCTTTTGGCAATGATGCTAGGGGTACATCATCGGTAAGGCTTTGTCTCCAATGGAGAAATCAAATTTGATGATGTTAATCATGTGGAAAATCTCAAGTACAACCCTTGAGTGTCAGTCAAATGTGTGATAAAGGCCATGTTGCCCTTTTCACAAGTCAAAACTGTAGGTTCTGTCATCCAAAGTTTTGCACTTGATTGACAAGGTGTTGGATGATCACCTCTCCTGAAAGCCAACAGGACAGGAAGAGTGTATGCCTTAGATCTCTTAAGAAGATAGATCTCAAAGGCAATCCTTGCCTATTTCCAAGCCCTTTTCAAGAATCTAAACTGTGGCACAGGAGGCTTGGTCATGTCATCTCACAAAACATGAATCAGCTTAGCCACAATAGTTTAGTCAGAGCCTTACCAATAAAGGAGTTCCACTGTGATGAAATGATGAACATGCTGCTGTTTAAAAGGAAAACAGCACAAGGTCTCATTTCCTCCTATTGAAGTGTCCAAGTCCACTGCTGCTTGCAATTACTGCATATGGATCTATTTGGTCCTGTGAGAGTAATGAGCATGGCCAAAGAAGAAATACTGTCTGGTAATTGTGGATGATTACTCCAGATTTGCATGGACTTTCTTTCTACATTCAAAGGATGAGGCTGCTCAGAAGATTATCCACTTGTGCTGTACATTGAGAAGCAGTATTCCCTTCCAGTCAAGTGTATTAGGAGTGATAATGGAACTGAGTTCAGAAATCATACACTGATGACTTCTATCTTTCAAAGGGAATCAAAAGGCAGTTCAGCATTCCAAGGGACTCCAGAAACAAAATGGAGTAGTGGAGAGAAAGAACAGGACCTCATTGAAGCTGCCAGTCCATGGCTGACTCAGGTTTGCCATGACCTTTGGGCCGAAGCTGTCAACACAGCTTGTTATGTGCAAATAGAGTTTTTATAGTAAATCAGAGGTTGATGAAGACTCCATATGAAGTTCTCCATCATTTGGCTCCTCTGATTTCATTTTTCAAAGCATTGGGGTGTCCCTGTTTTATTCTCAACACAAAGGATCAACTCCACAAATTTGATCCTAAGGTGGATGCAGGATACTTTGTTGGTTATTCATCTACTTGCAAGGCATACAGAGTCTTCAACTGCAGAACAAAGATGGTGAAGAACTCTACATGTTAAGTTTAATGAATCTCCAAAGGACAAGATTCCACAAAGTCTGTGGAGTTTGATTTGGACATACTGCAATATGTTCCTATCAAACTCCTGCTGTTGCTCCTGTCAACAGTTCACCACCTGGTGGTACTGCTGATGATGATGATGATTGCAGTACTCACCTCTTTAGGTTTAGTGATCAGCTGCCTGACTCAACTAGACCTGATGTTCCTGTAGCGCAGTAGCACCATCCACAACAAATGCTGATGAGATTTCTTCGAATTCAACTTCCTTTGATTACCATCCACTGATTGGTTTCAAGGAAATGATTCACCATCACCATCTGTGCTGCTGAACCGGCTACAAACACTTGCACAGATCTCATGGTGTATCAAGATCTGAAGAATCACCCTATGCTCAAATCATTGGTGATATCACTGCTGGAGTATCAACAAGAAGTCAATTGTCAAATTTCTGCTTCTATGCTCTCTTACAGTCAGCAAGAGCAAAGAAGATTACATGCTTTTAAAGGACAATGGATGGGTTGATGCATGCAGCTTGAGCTTCTTCAGTCAAGAAACAGCAAGTGTGGGAACTGTTCCTCTACTCCAGGTAAGTGTGCAATAGGCACTAAATGGTGTGTTTAGGAACAAAACTGATGAAAATGGGCTTATTGTTAAGAACAAGGCCAGACTGGTTGTTCAGGGGTTTGCACAAGAAGAAGGTATTGATTATGATGAAACCTTTGCCCCTGTAGCCAGAATGGAAGCAATTCGATTGTTTTAGCTTATGCTGCTTATCAAAAACTTAAAGTCTTTCAAATGGATGTCAAAAGTGCATTTTTGTATGGAAAAGTTAAAGAAGAGGTTTATGTATGTCAACCTCCAGGCTTTGAGGACAAATAACACTAATATGGGTGTATAAGCTTGATAAAGCTCTTTATGGGTTAAAACAAGCTCCAGAGCCTGGTATGAGACATTATCAAACTTTCTTCTGGAAAACAATTTCACTAGAGGCTCCATAGACAAGACTTTATTATAAGAAAGCTGGGCAGCATAATCTACTTGTTCAAATTTATGTAGATATATCATTTTTGCATCCTCTGATCCAAAGTTGTGTGATGCCTTTACAAAGTTGATGCAACAGAAGTTTGAAATGAGTGCCATGGAGAATACAGTTCTTCTGGGGTTGCAAATCAAACAAAAGGCTGATGGAATTTTTATTCATCAATCCAAATATACAAAAGATCTTTTGCAAAAAGTTTGATTTACAAAACTGTAAGCCTGTTCTTACTCCCATGAGCAGCACCACACAACTGGACTCAGATCAGAAAGGTAAAGTGGTTGATGAAACACTTTACAGATGTATGTTGGGTCCTTGATGTATTAACAGCTTCTAGAACAGATATTATGTTTGCTACATGTGTTTGTGCTAGATTTCAGGCTGAACCTAAAGAGTCTCATCTGATTGCAGTCAAGAGGATCTTAGATATCTGCAAGGCACTCCATCTCTAGGTTATGGTATTCTACCAGACATTCTGGTAAATTAGTTGCTTTTCTGACAGTGACTATGCAGGGTGTAAGTTGACCAGGAAATCAACTTCTCGTGGATGTCAATCCTAGGCAACTGTTGATTTCTTGGCAGAGCAAGAAACAGACCTCAGTTGCTACATCCACTGCGGAAGCAGAGTACATTGCTGCTGCAAGCTGTACATCTCAGGTACTCTGGCTTCAAAACCAATTTGGATTATGGCATTACAGAGACTAAGACCCATTGTTAATGGATAGTGCTTCAGCTCTTTGCATTGTCAAAAATCCAGTCCAGCACTCTAGGACCAAACATATAGAGATCAGACATCATTTTATAAGGGATTGTTTTGAAAAAGGTATGATTGATCCTAAGTTTGTGCCTAGTGCTGATGAGCTTGCAGACATTTTTACAAGCCTTTGATAGTTCAACTTTCCAAAACCTGGTGTAAGGCTTGGTATGCTGCAGCTAGAATAGGTGACAACTACTGATGATCTCAGTAATTCATACTGAGGATCATGAGTGCCTGTCACATATAAGTACTGATGAGCTCTTTTAACCTCAGTAGTTTTTATAACTACTGAAGGTAAATGTCTCACAAGTACTGAAGTACTTCATCTGCTCTAAACTACTGAAGTAGTTACAACTACTGATGCAGTCATAACTACTGCATTCAGTAAAAACAGATAAGTATGATGTCCTATGAAACAACTGAAATCAGCCATAAAGATGATGAATGTGTTGAGGACAGTTTGAAACAGCTGAAAAGCTAAGAATTGACGAAAACAGCTGAAGAGAACTTTCTTTCAGTCGTTTGTACAACTGCTGTTTCATTTTTAAACAACTGAAGCAAAACCACGTCTTCAGCAGTTTTATACTATGATGACCAATACCAAGTCTTCAGTTGTTCACAACAGCTGATGACAAAACCACTGTCTTCAGTAGTTTCATAACCTGATGACAAACACCATGTCCTCAGTTGTTCAATCATCTGAAGTCAAAACCACGGTCTTCAGTAGTTTTTAAACTATGATGCCTCACACCACGATTCAGCTGTTTCAACGTCTGAAAGGATAATACCATGTCAACGGTCGTTTAAAAACTATGATGACTAACACCACATCCTTCAGTCGCTTCCTCACCGTACCCTATAAATACCTTAACCTGAGCTCTCCATGCTTCATCTTCTTCAAACCTAACGTTCCTCTCCCAAAACTTCCATGGCGTCTATGCAAATTAAACCGCGACACAACTGTGTTGCCCACCTCACAAAATCGCCGATCTGGACTAAGTTCGATACTGCTATCGATCTTATGGTTCAGTCCCAATACAACAGGCATCCCCTTGAACCCCGTTTTACATGCCGAATCCTTGAACCAAATTTTGGATGAACGTTACTGTTACAACTGAGGAGAGCAACCACGATCCCTCCGGTCAGTCGTCAACAACAAAGAAGTAGTGATTACTCCTGCAACAATCCGTAAAATTCTTCAACTGAGTGATGCTACCTCTCCTGCTGGATATCCGAAGGGCACCATAGATCTATCATTGCTCAGCATGGATATCAAGGTGATCTCAGTGCCACCACCATCATGAAGAGAAACACTTTAATGACGCTGAGCGCCTGATTTTTCACATGGTCAATGTATGTTTGGCCCCTAAGACATCGTCTTGGGATCAAATGTCCACCAATGGCAGCAGGTAATGTATTCTATCCTTGAGCAACAACCACTGAACTTTTCAGAATAATATTTTCAGAGCTCAAAGATATGGCTCAAAAACTAATGCCAACGTTGGATACTCTATCCACGGTTCATAATGCCATTATTAAGACCAGCTTAATGTGAGGGACTTGTTGGCTTGGGAGTCCTGCTACGGTGTTCTGCCAGAAGTATACTCCGGCACAACTCTGACCGGACACTCAAACTGGCTGCCAAGCTGCGAAAACCCACGCAGCTGGAACCCACAGCCACCACTCCAAATCCAATGTCCCACCAAACCCACCAAAAAGAAAACCAAAATGGCTACTCAGGGAATTGAGTCCCATGAGGATGCTCCTGCACCACAAACGCAGGATATATCCACTAGTCCTAACCCCCTAGGGATACAATGACTCTTCCAGCCACAGCCGCTCAGGCTTCCTCTCAACAGGAGCTGCAGCAACCAAGGGGCACCTACTTATGGGATCTTACTCACTGGAGGAGATTGCCATTGAAGAGCACCATCCACCCCAGGTGCACACTGCTTCTAACCCCTTACCCCAAACAACCGCCCTCACAGCCCAACTTTAATAGTTGCACAAGTGCTGACTCAATTGCACTCTCACCCCTCCCCAGAAAACACTACTACTGGGAATTCCTCTACAATTGAGGGGGAGGACACAGTGCACCTGAGAACCCACAGCACAGGGGTTCCCAATTCTATCTTGGTGTAGACAAGGAGCTTAGAATATCTAGTGAGGCTGCCCTCCTGGACTCAGCACATGACCAGAGTGAGGCTGGTAACATTGCTAAGACCTCCCTAGAGGCAACAGCTGATGATGGACATTGTCCTGAGGCTGGGAAGTCCCCAGTACCAAGCACAAGGGGACATGCACCAACTGGTCTACACCCAGTGCATGTAAATCCTGCTCTAAGCAGGAGGTCAGGTGATTCAGTATCAACTGATGATGACCTGAGCTTCTTCTATGATGTAGTTGCTCAAAATACCATTCTAGAGGATGAGGTTAGCAGACTCAAAGAGCTGCTGGCCAAGATGTCTCAGGATGCAAGTCCATCTGCCACCATCATACACCCACAGATGGCACCTTCCCTTGAAGGGTTCCCAAACACTGAGCCACCCCAAAATCAACCACCTGCCTCTGCTTCAGGCCCTACTTCTCAGGAACAGAACCCTCCTGAGCAAATAGGTGTTGTACTCCAAAATTCCCTCTCTCAACCCCCATAATCACTGATATAGTGATCAAAGCCCTTGATGAGAGGCTTTCCTCACATTACAGCCCCTGGTTGATGTGCTGTCCAAAAGACTCTCTGCTGGGTACCAACCCCTTCCTCAATGCAACCAAAAAGGGGGAGAGTCCTGCAGTGAAAGAAAGGAAGAGGAAAAGATCTGAGGAAAAGGAAGAGAAGCAACTCCAAGAGGAGGAAAAGAAAAGCAACCTCTGCTCACGTACAAGCGAAAGAGAAGTGCTGATGATCACACTGCTGAAGACAAATCCTTGGAGGAGCTGGTCAAAGAAGCTGGACACCACACAAGCGCTCCATGGATAAAATAATTGAACAAACTCTTCAGGCAGGGGTTTGACACAGCCACACTGGATAGTGAGATCAGAAGGTTAGAAGTACAAGAGATACAAACCCGATGGGCAGGGTATGATGCTCTTGAGAAAGAGAGGTGGAAATAATGATCCGCTTTATTGCAAAATACTTGGGAAGATCATTAATGGAGATCCGCGCATGGTCCAGGGACAGCATTCTGGCTATAGCCACCAGAATCTGTCTGTCTGAGCAATTCAACAAAGGGATATTGTGGAAGCCCTTGATGAGGTGGGGCTGGGCAAAAGGTTAGAGATGGCTAAACTCACAAAGGCAAAATTAACTACAAGGATGCTAGATCAACCTTCCCTTCCACCCACTCAAACAGATCCTATCCCTCAAATCTCCAACCAACCTCTAAGCCAAAATCCAACATCCTCTTTCTTCAAAACAATCCCTCACCAACCCAACCCTCACAGTGATGTACCCGAAGGAGGAGAAGGGTGCTGAGGATGGAAAGAAGAAGAAGAAGAAGAGGAGATGAAGTGGATGAGTGACTGCCACTCTCTGCTGTTCTGAAGCTACCAAACCCCGGAGTCAATCCATGATCACACCTGACTCTCAAAGGGAAATGGTCAGAGTCAAGATAGAAGAAGAAGAACAGCAAAAACGCACGATGAGAAACTGTTGAAGATGGTTGACAAGGAATTTCCTCAGTCATCATCTATTCAAGCCATGAAAGGGCATGCTCAAAGGCTGTACACTCTCAGGCACACCTTTCAGTATCAGAAGGAGAGAGTGAGAGTATGGCCAGACCCAGGGTGAGTTCTAGAATCCATAAAAGAACTATCCCACAAAGATACAACGGCCAAGTATGAAAAAACAATAGAATCTACCATCATGTTGGCCGTTGTAGTCTCACCTTGGGAAATCATTGATGAATTCAAGGAAAGCTCACCAAGCAAAGAAGACACCTCAAGCCTTACTAGAAAACAAGATGATTAAGAAGGGGTTGTTATATAAAAAGCTGAAGACATCCAAAAGAATGAGCTCCAGCTACTCCTTGAAGGCAACATCCTGATGAATTTGTATATAGGGAGGGAACTACTGGTGGAGCTGAAAAATGGCAGGACCATGAAGTACTTATCAGAGTACTATGGTCCAGAGTTCTCTTCGAAGGAGGAGCTGAAGAACTCTCTCAAGAGGAACAAATTGTTCTCCTTGAGGCTATGTTCGTGAGTCATACAGACTCATTATGGGGAAGTAAATCTCATGAATGGGATAACAACTCTGTGTCCAGTTCCCCAAAACAGAGTTCCATTCATACTCTGCCAAACAAATATTTGAGATTTCTTCCCAGGCCGGAGCGTACATGGGTCATCTTCTCTATGATCAAGAAGGAAAAGACCAACATTTTGCCATCAATAAGTGGGAGTATAAATAAGTTAGAGGTTTTGGCTGCATTGGTTCAGGGGGAGTTTGTTGGACCAAAAAGAACCAATGAGCCAAGATCAGAAAACTCTAAGTCCCCAACGGTATCACAACAACTGCTGAAAGCCTCATCAGTAGTTTGACAGTGCTGAAGACTTCAACAGCTGAAGATCAAGTGTGAAGACCTTAAAGCTGAAGAACCAAAGTGCTGAAGTACAACAGCTGAAGAAACAAGTGCTGAAGCTGAAAGACCAAAGTACTGAAGTACAACAGCTGAGAGTTCACAAAGTGCTGAAGATCAAACAACTGATGTACAAAGTCTGAAGACAAGATGAAGACATCAGCTGATGATATCTACTGAAGTCATCAGTGATGAAAACAACTGAAGTCAAAGTCTGAAGATCAAGTACTGAAGCCTCAGTAGTTTGTCACAATGCTGAAGAGTACTTCTTCAGTAGTTGTGATATCAGTAGTTTTATTTCTATGTTTCAGTAGTTTTGTAAACGACTGAAGAGGTGTCTTCAGTCGTTGTAGTTTCAGTAGTTTTATATTTGTACTTAATTGCTGATATGTTCTCAGTAGTTGTGAACATTTCAGTAGTTGTTAAGAATTAGTTATTTCTGTATTGGATCTGCCAGTTGTCACTTTCGTGATAACAGCAGTGACTGTTTGCACTCTATATAGGAGTGACAACCTATTGTAATCATTGAGTGAAATGAGTAATTGAATGGATGGATGATTGATTCGATTAGAAATATTCTACATCTTAAACATTCCTAGAATCAGAAATACATATTCTCTCCTATAACGTATGCGATCTTAATGCTCACAAATATCGTTGGCTTGCTACAATTTGTCTAATTCGTGTTTGTATTCCGCTGCTTTATATTTGATACATCAAACTTGTGATCACGATCTGTCACTTGCAAGAACTCCAGAGGTAGTCATTTACAATCAAGGAGTATGCTCTGACATCATTTTTTCTCTTCTCCAAATCATCTCCTTGAAGACCATCTTCAGGATAGGGTTCTTGAGAGTCTTAGTGTATACCAACCCTTTGTCAGGTCCATCCAGTGATTTGGGATGAATGGTCTTTTTCTAGGATTCAAAGATCAGTGTCAATGGAACTTAAGTGATGTTTCAACCTAAGAGACCAATTCTTGAAATCATCTATGTTTTTATGTTTTGGAACAATTTTCAGAATCTTCTGATTTCACCATTTTTATATTCTTGTGTTGTTTCTTTATTTTGAATTAAGAAAAGGAATGTAAAGGTTTGTTTGAAGAATTTTTAAAAAAACATTCAAGTCAAGGGATATGCATGAATAGTATTCAAACATGATGCACCTAAGTTGAGAGTTGTCTAAGGATGCCTTGAAAAATTTTCAAAACGCCCAAAATTGATGCGTTGAACAGTAGTTAAAACGTCTGAAAAGGTGATGCGCCTACACAGTTTTGAGCGCCTACACAGTTTTCAAATGTCTAAACAGTTCAAAACATCTCAACAATGATGATCGTTGGACTTTTTCTCTTCAATAGTGGTCAAATGTCTGAACTGAAAAGTCTACACAGTGTTATGCGACTAAATAGTTGTCAAACGCCTAACACTTGGACAATTTTTCAGCAAACTTCAACCCTAATGCGCCACATTCCTCATGTCATATGAATGTAACAGACTCAAATCTTCTGAAAATCTTCAAAGTTGATGAATTGGATTGAAACTTTCCAATTAGATGAGTTTTATACCGATAATCATTCTTCTGAAATCAATTTCTATCAATATCAACAAAAAATCAATTCATTTGCAATTTTCAGTTCGAAAAAGCAATGAACTTTTCGAACACAAATCAACAAATTATCTCAAATTTGATGAATTCAACTGCTAATTGTGGTTCAAAACATGTTTCTGATCCTGAAAAGCCTCACTGAGGTATTCACCTCCTCTATATGGAATGAAGAACTTTGATTGTTTTATTGAGTTGATTTTCTACTTCATTCTTGAAGATTTTGAACATTTCAAAAGCTTCATGTTTATCTATCATGAAGTACACATAACCATAGCGACTATAATCGTCGGTAAAGGTAATGAAGTATCATTCACCATTTCTTGTCATTGTCTTAAAAGGTCCACAAACATCCGAATGTATGGTTCCCAATAAGTCTTTTGCCCTCTCGTTAGTACCACTAAAGGGCGACTTGGTCATCTTGCCTTGTAAACAAGATTCACACTTATCAAATGAAACATTTTCATTTGTTTTCAAAAGACCATTTTTTGAAGTGTTTGAATTCGATTCTTATTTAGTGTCCAAGACGACAATGCCAAAGATATGAATCACTTAAACCCCTTTTAAGTTTTGGTGCTTGATTGGTATAATGAGTTATTATAGGATGAATCATCATGAACCAATTAATAGATACCATCAAAAGGCATTGCCTTAAAATAAAACACATCATCCATACAAACATGGACCATGTTTACAAACTTCAATTCATAACCACATTGTTTTAAAATGGAAACAGAAATTATGTTCCTAGTCAAACTAGGAGCATATAAGATGTTCTTGAGAATGACTTCAAAACCATTGAAAGTTTCAAAATATAGTCTCCTTGGGCTTTGACATCAACTTTTGCTCCGTTCCCATGTAGAGACTTGTGTCTCCTTTCTTGAAGTGTTTATTTCTTTTGAACCCTTGCAACAAATTGCAAATATGAGTTCCACATCTGGTATCCAATACCCATGTGTTGGAAGAATTAACATTTAAACCAATATGAATCATGAAAGTGTACCTGAGGTTCTCCCAACATCCCTCTTGTTTCTCAACTCTTTGAGATAGGTGGGACAATTCCTTTTCCAATGACCTATCTCACTACACTCAAAGCATGGATCGGTCTCCGTTACCTTAGACTTCTTATGCTTAGGCTTGGAGGTTGCGCTTTAGCCTTCCCTTTCCCTTTACTTTGATGTACCCCTTTCCTTTGGCAACATTTGCCTTGGGTTCGGGGAAGGGCCTTTTCTTATTTCCACCCTCATTGATCAAGAGAGAAAGGTAGAACCTTTCTACCCATGCCTGCCTCGGCTGTTTTGAGCATTGCATGAAGCTCACGAATGCTCTCGTCCCACCCGTTCATCTTGTAATTCATTATGAACGTCTCAAACCTTTTGGTTAGGCCATTCAGGATCAAATCTGTGGCCAGCTCCTTTCAGACGGGACAATTAAGCCTTTCGAGGCGATCAACGTGGCTTTTCATCTTAAGTACATAAGATGATACCGATTGGGTTTCTTCCATGCGACATGCATGAAGCGCTCGAACCGTTTCGAAGCGCTCTACCCTAGCTTGTTGAAGGAACATTTCCTTCAACTAGGTAATCATGTCATATGCCCCATGATGCTCAAAGTCTTTTGGAGTTCAGGAATCATGGTTTCCAACATAAGGCAAGAAACCTGCATGGAATCGTCTGTGTATTTAAGCCAATCGTTATAGGCCTCAATATCCTCGGGGTCGCGTTGGTCAGGGATGGGATGGTCAAGGACATAGGCTTTTTCTCTTTCGAGAACAATTCTCAAGTTTCGAAACCAGTCCATAAAGTTATTATGGTTAGACGATCCTTTCTAAGATGGTTCTCAGTGATAGGTAGGGGCGTTCGAGGTGGTAGCATTGTGTTTGCGGCCATTTCTACAAAATTACAAAGTTCATATTAGTATTTCTGAAAAATTGCATTTTAATTATTAATACCATTTTATGTGTCATAGACAATTAATAATTAAAAACCAGATCCAACGTTACATTTAAATTATGGTTAGGTGACCCTTATCCTATTATTTAATTACAAGGTAGTCAACATTTGACAATTGCAACCTATTGCAACTTCTAGCTTTATGGGATTAGTAAACATCTTATGTTTAGTCGGCATGTAAAATCCCATCAACACCATTGTACGTCATGCTTCGGTGACCCTATGCACATGGTTTCCAATTCAGTCGTCCTACTTACACACATGTGTGAGTTTACACATACCAGTGGTTAGGTGACCTTTATCCCACAAATATGTTAAGCCCACCTCAAACACATAAGTTCCCTAAAAGTGGTTAGGTGAACTTATCCCACAAGTAGTTCTCAAGTGATTCGAGTGTCGTGTAAAAGGATGGTGTTAAACTTGTTCCAAAAGGGATTTTAGTTTTCATTAATTCTAGTTATGAAAACTCTATGTACCTTGTATTGCATGCTTTCAAATACATGGTACTCTATGGTTCTTTTAATAAAAACTCTTTTATTTGAAATCACTAATCCTTTTAATAACTTTTATTAACATATAATGATTAAGAACCACGAAAATTCAGCTTGTTATGACCATTTATTAAGATTGTTAAGCATATCCACATATCAAACAATCAACATAAAATGAATAATCAAACAAGCATACAGGAAACAACCACATATGCATAACCATAGCCACTATGTTGACAGCACTTGTTTGCCATCACAATTGTTGTCATTAGGTCTTTCCTAAGGGTTGAAAATAACACAAAATATGAGGTCTCCAAAGACGCCCACTTGAAGTTGCATCCAAATGCTTCAAGTCCTTCTCTTTGTGTCTTCTTTTTGTGCTTCCATCTTGAGCATCTTCATTTACAAAATTTATATCCTAATACAAATTATTCTAGTAAAGAAAACACACTTAATCTATCTATTACATCACAAATGAATGAATAAATAAATTACATCCAAATACAAGCACAAAGGAATAATTATTACAACCCATAAAGAATGTTTACAACCAAAACAAAACATCCATCCAAAACCAAACTGTTGGACCAAAGAACCAATGAGCCAAGATCAGAAAACCTCTAAGTCCTACATGGTATCACAACAACTGCTGAAAGCTTCATCAGCAGTTTGACAAGTGCTGAAGACTTCAACAGCTGAAGATCAAGTGCTGAAGACTTCAACAGCTGAAGAACTAAAGTGCTGAAGTACAACAGCTGAAGAACACAAGTACTGAAGCTGAACAGCTGAAGAACGCAAGTACTGAAGCTGAACAGCTGAAGAACACAAGTGCTGAAGCTGAAAGACCAAAGTACTGAAGTACAACAGCTGAAGAGTTTACAAGTGCTGAAGATCAACAACTGATGTACAAAGTCTGAAGACAAGACTAAAGACATCAGCTGATGATATCTACTGAAGTCATCAGCTGATGAAACATCTGAAGGTCAAAGTGTGAAGATCAAGTACTGAAGCGTCAGTAGTTTGTCACAACTGCTGAAGAGTACTTCTTCAGTAGTTGTGATATCAGTAGTTTTATATTTCTAGTTTCAGTAGTTTTATATTCAGTAGCTTTTTTAAAACGACTGAAGAGCCTGTTCTTCAGTCGTTGTAGTTTCAGTAGTTTCTAATCAGTAGTTTTATATTCTGTACTTAACACTCTGATATGTTCTTAGTAGTTGTGAACATTTCAGTAGTTTGTTAAGATTTAGTTATTTTGTAATAGATCTGCCAGTTGTCACTTTCGTGATGATAACAGCAGTGGTGTTGCACTCTATATAAGGAGTAACAACCTATTGTAACAGATGAATGATTTGATCAGAAATATTCATATCTATAAACATTCCTTGAATCAGAATATATTCTCTCACTATAACCATATGTGCTCTTAATGCATACAGTATCGACTTCTTGCTACAATTTGTCTAATTCCTGTTCTTATTCCGCTGCTTTGAACTCTATACATCAAACTTGTGATCGCTGATCCTGAAATGGTATCAGAGAAGTTAATCATTGATCGATCTAATAATTGATCATTGAAACTGCTATTCAAGATCTAAGTTTGATTGAATTAGCTTTTGTTTTTGCAAGAAACGGTTATAGAGATTGAATTTTCTGTATTTCTGGTCATTCATCCTGAGATCTTTCTTGGGTTTCATTGAGTTTGTTGTTGTCTGTGTAAAACTTTTAAAAGCTTGAAATAATGTTTTTGAACTGAAAATGACTACTCCCTCCAATGATCCTCACAATACTGGTTCCTCAACCAAGCCACCAATGCTGGTTAGGAATGAGTATAACATATGGCAATGACGAATGCTCCATCACCTGTCTGTTAACAGCGCAGGTTGTTGGACATCAGTGGTACATGGTCCACACAAGCCTATGGTGAATAACCCGGAAACCAATCAAATGGTTCTGAAGAGGAGGGAGCAATACTCAGATGAGGATAAGAAGTTGCTTGATATTGATGCAAAAGCCCTTGGAATTCTGGCCATGGCACTGCCCAATGAAATCTATTCTGGGCTAATGCATCATGAAACTGCCCATGACCTCTGGAATGCCTTGAAAGAACAATTTGGAGGAACAGATGAGGTCTTGGCAAATAATAGAGAATCCTTGCCCACAATATGAGAAATTCTCTCATAGAAAGGGTGAGACTGACTCAACAATTTGAGCGGTTTCTTGTTTGCTCTGAATTAAAATGGTCAAAATTGAGTACACAAAATTCAGATGAATAACAGATTTCTCAGATCACTGCCTGAGAGATGGGACACATATACTATTGTCCTACGCTAAGTGCAAGTTTGGACAAACTATCTCTCACCCAACTCCATGGGAAACTGCTCACGTTGAGAGAGAGAGATAGAACAGAAAGAAAGCTGTCTTCATCTGGAAAGCTCACTGAAGACTTTTACCAGGCAACACTGCCTTGGTTGGTCATGAGTCAGAATATGCTTCATCTGAATGCCAGTATGGATGAGCATTTAATTTCTCTTCAAACACTTCTGATTCTGCATTTGTGAGTGTTGATGGTCAGTTACTGGGTGTAATAATGACAATTTATGCTTCATTATGGATGATCTCAAGGGGATGCTGATGACGACTTAGAAGAGATGGATATTTTGAGCCAAATGGCCTTGATCAATATCAGATCTCAGAAGTTCTACAAAGAACTGGAATAAAATTCCCAGGACTCTCTGGCAAAACCAAAGTTGGTTTTGACAGAGCAAGTTGAGGTGTCACAAATGCAAAGGCTTGGACACTTTGCAAGAGAGTGTAGATCAACTGGATCTAACTCCACTGCACCCTTTGTGACTTTCTTGGCAATAGTCAAAACACAGAGGGCAAATCCTGTCCATTCTAGTCATCATCCTCAACAACAATCTCCTGCATATTTTGTTCCTCAGGGTCAAATGCCATATCCTTACCCTTGTTATTACATGCCACAGTCAAATCAAGTTCAAGTTCCTATGGCACCACAACCTCATGCACTAACCAGAACCTCAGCCATCCAATCTCAACAACAAAACTCACTAAAACACAGCTCTTCAACCCATGAGTGTGAATTGGAGCAGTTTACCAGATGACATGTCTGGTCATGAACAACTGTTCTCAGGTGCTGGTCAACATGGTGGTGACAGTCATTTGGGAATCTAGCTCTTATGGCTTTGGAGTATGCTGATACTTCATTTCTAATGCTCTTACACCTTAGGGTATTGACAGGATCAGTGATCACAGGTTTGATGTAACAGAATATAACGCAGCGGAATACAAACACGAATTAGACAAATTGTAGCAAGCTAACAATATATGTGAGCATTAAGATCGCATACAGTTATAGGGAGAGTATGTATTTCTGATTTCTGGGAATGTTTATAGATGAGAATATTTCTAATCGAATCAATCATTCATTCCATTCAATTCATCATTTCATTCCTTTCATTACAATAGGTTGTCACTCCTTATATAGAGTGCAACAGTCACTGCTGTTATCACGGAAAGTGACAACTGGCAGATCCAATACAGAAATAACTAATTCTTAACAAACTACTGAAATGTTCACAACTACTGAGAACATATCAGCAAGTTAAGTACAAAATATAAAACTACTGAAACTACAACGACTGAAGAACAAGCTCTTCAGTCGTTTTACAAAACTACTGAAACAAGAAATAAAACTACTGATATCACAACTACTGAAGAAGTACTCTTCAGCAGTTGTGACAAACTACTGAGGCTTCAGTACTTGATCTTCAGACTTTGACCTTCAGGCGTTCATCAGCTGATGACTTCAGTAGATATCATCAGCTGATGTCTTCAGTCTTTGTCTTCAGACTTTGTACATCAGTTGTTGATCTTCAGCACTTGTGAACTCTTCAGCTGTTGTACTTCAGTACTTTGGTCTTTCAGCTTCAGCACTTGTGTTCTTCAGCTGTTGTACTTCAGCACTTTGGTTCTTCAGCTGTTAAGGTCTTCAGCACTGATCTTCAGCTGTTGAAGTCTTCAGCACTTGTCAAACTACTGATGAGGCTTCAGCAGTTGTTGTGATACCGTGTGGGACTTAGAGGTTTTCTGATCTTGGCTCATTGGTTCTTTTGGTCCAACAAACTCCCCCTGAACCAATGCAGCCAAAACCTCTAACTTATTTATACTCCCACTTATTGATGGCAAAAATGTTGGTCTTTTTTCCTTCTTGATCAGTAGAGAAGATGACCCATGTAACTCCGGCCTGGGAAGAACCTCAAATATTTGTTTGGCAGAGTATGAATGGGAACTCTGTTTTGGGGAACTGGACACAGAGTTGTTATCCCATCATGAGATTCACTTCCCCATAATGAGTCTGTACGACTCTCTTGTGTAGGCCTCAAGGAAGGTGATTTGTTCCTCCATGGTTAGCTCTTCAGCACCTCCTTCAAACAATGATTCGGCCCATAATACTCAGACAGGTATTTGGCCTGTTTCCCATTCTTTAGCTCCACAGTTGTTATTATTCTGTAAGCAAACTCATCCGGGTGATTACCCTCTAGGAACAACTGGAGCTCATTTTCCTGACTTCCTCAAGCCTCTTGTAAACTAACCCCTTTTCACTATTTTGTTTTCCAGCATCTTCTGAGGGGTTAGATTAGCTTTGTAGGCTTCTTGAAGTCTTCTAGGATTTCCCAGGGTGAAACTACAAAGACCAGAGAGATCACTTCATCTACGATCTTTTTCACCTGGCCATGTATCTCCGAGGTATATGTTCTTATGAATTCTGTGAGAGACCCTGGGATCAGGCCAAATCCTCACTCTTTCCTTTTGATATTGAAAGGTATGCCTGAGAGTGTAAAGTCTGAGGGCTTGCTCCTTCATATTGATGATGGAAGATGTGGCTGCATAAGCTTTGTCAACTCTCTTCAGCAATTCCTCATCATGCTGTGTTATGAAGCTCTTCTTCTTCTAGCTTCACTTTAACCATTTGTCTCTGGACTTCAGGAGTAATTGCTGAGGAGTGACTTGTGGCCTTAGGCAACTGAATCACAGCTGATAGCGGCAGCCTGTCTTCATCATCTTCTTCATCTTCTTCTAGCCTCATATCCTTCTCTTCTTCTTCAAGGGTATATCATCGGCTAGGGTTTGAGGGTAAGGGAGTTGGTTTGGTGGGTTGTGTTTGGGTGGTTTTGGTGTGGGAATGTTGACAGGCTGTGCTAGCATCCTTGAGGTGAGTGTGGCTTTTGATTGCTTTGCTAGCTCAGTCCTGCTCCCAGCACCCACTCATTCAAAGCTTCAATAACAAGCCCCTTAGTGTATGCTTCAGACGAACAGATCTTGGTGGTGATTGCCAAGATACTGTCCCTGGACCAAGCTTTGATCTCAATCATTGATCTTCCAAGATATTTTGCAATAAATCTTATCATGATTTCTAGCCTTCTCTTTCTAACACTCATAACTTGCCCATCTATTCTGGATTTCTTCAATCTCTAGTCGTCGAATCTCAGAGTCAAGTTTGTTGGTGTCATGACCTTGCCTGAACAGCTGATCAATGATGTTGTCCATTGATCTACTGTGTTCGGCATCAGCCTCTTTTATCAGTAGCTCCAAGGCTTTATCTTCAGCAATGTGCTCATCAGCACCTTCTTTCGCTTGTAGGTGAGCATTGGTTGCTGTTCTTTCTCCTCTTTTGGGCTTGCTTCGCTTCCTTCTTTCCTCGGATCTTTTCCTCTTCTGTTCTTTCACTGCAGGACTCTCCCCCTTTTTGGTTGCATTGGAGGAAGGGGTTGAGACCGCAGAAAGAGTCTTGTGGACAGCAGCATCAACCAAGGGCTGTAATGTTGAGGAAAGCCTCTCATCAAGGGCTTTGATCACTATATCAGTGATTAGGGGGTGATGAGAGGGAGGGAATTTTGGAGTGCAGCACCTATTTGCTCAGGAGGGTTCTGTTCCTGAGAAGTAGGCCTGAAGCAGAGGCAGGTGGTTGATTTTGGGGTGGCTCTGTTTGGGAAACCTTCAAGGGAAGGTGCCATCTGTGGGTGTATGAGGGTGGCAGATGGACTTGCATCCTGAGACATCTTGGCCAGCAGCTCTTTGAGTCTGCTAACCTCATCCTCTAGAATGGTGTTTTGAGCAACTACATCGTAGAAGAAGCTCAGGTCATCATCAGTTGATACTGAATCACCTGACCTCCTGCTTAGAGCAGGATGTACATGCACTGGGTGTAGACCAGTTGGTGCATGTGCCCCTTGTGCTTGGTACTGGGGACTTCCAGCCTCAGGACAATGTCCATCATCAGCAGTTGCCTCTAGGGAGGTCTTAGCAATGTTACCAGCCTCACTCTGGTCATGTGCTGAGTCAGAGGAGGTGGCAGCCTCACTAGATATTCTAAGCTCCTTCTCTACACCAGGAGATAGAATTGGGAAACCCCTGTGCTGTGGGTTCTCAGGTGCACTGTGTTCCTCCCCCTCAATTGTAGAGGTATTCCCAGTATAAGTGGTTTCTGGGGAGGGGGTGAGGAGTGCAATTGAGTCAGCACTTGAGCAACTATTAAAGTTGGGCTGTGAGGGCGGTTGTTTGGGGTACGGGGGTAGAAGCAGTGTGCACCTGGGGTGGATGGTGCTCTTCAATGGCAATCTCCTCAAGTGAGGAAGATCCCAGATAAGTAGGTGCCCCTTGGGTTGCTGCAGGCTCCTGTTGAGAGGAAGCCTGAGCGGCTGTGACTGGAGGAGTCATGGTATCCACTAGGGGGTTTGGACTAGTGGATATATCCTGCGTTTGTTGTGCAGGAGCATCCTCAGGGGACTCAATTCCCTGAGTAGCCATTTTGGGTTTCTTTTTGGTGGGTTGGTGGGGACATTGGATTTGGAGGTGGTGGCTGTGGGTTCCAGCTGCGTGGGTTTTCGCAGCTTGGCAGCCAGTTTGAGTGTCCGGTCGGAGTTGTGCCGGGAGTATACTTCTGGCAAAACAGCCGTAGCAGGGACTCCCAAGCCAACAAGTCCCTCAGCATTAAGCTGGTCTATTATAATGGCCATTATGAACCGTGGATAGAGTATCCAACGGTTGGCAGTTAGTTTTGAGCCATATCTTTGAGCTCTGAAAATATTAATTCTGAAAAATTCAGTGGTTGTTGCTCAAGGATAGAATACATTACCTGCTGCCATTTGGTGGACATTTGATCCCAAGACGATGTCTTAGGGGCCAAACATACATTGACCATGTGAAAGATCAGGCGCTCAGCGTCATTAAAGTGTTTCTTCATGATGGTGGTGGCACTGAGATCACCTTGATATCCATGCTGAGCAAATGATAGATCTATGGTGCCCTTCGGATATCCAGCAGGAGAGGTAGCATCACTCAGTTGAAGAATTTTACGGATTGTTGCAGGAGTAATCACTACTTCTTTGTTGTTGACGACTGACCGGAGGGATCGTGTGTTGCTCTCCTCAGTAGTGACATTAACGTTCATCCAAAATTGGTTCAAGGATTCGGTATGTAAACGGGGTTCAGAAGGAATGCCTTGTTGTATTGGGACTGAACCATAAGATCGATAGCAGTATCGAACTTAGTCCAGATCGGCGATTTTGTGAGGTAGGCAACACAGTTGTGTCGCGGTTTAATTTGCATAGACGCCATGGAAATTTTTTGGAGAGGAACGTTAGGTTTGAAGAGAAGATAAAGCATGGAGAGCTCAGGTTAAGGGTATTTATAGGGTACGGGTGAGGAAACGACTGAAGGATGTGGTGTTAGTCATCAGTAGTTTTAAACGACCGTTGACATGGTATTATCCTTTCAGACGTTGAAACAGCTGAAGTCGCGGTGTTAGGCATCAGTAGTTTAGAAAACTACTGAAGACCGTGGTTTTGACTTCAGGTGATTGAAACAACTGAGGACATGGTGTTTGTCATCAGTAGTTATGAAACTACTGAAGACAGTGGTTTTGTCATCAGCTGTTGTAAACAACTGAAGACTTGGTATTGGTCATCAGTAGTTATAAAACTACTGAAGACGTGGTTTGCTTCAGTTGTTTAAAATGAAACAGCAGTGGTACAAACGACTGAGGAGAAAGTTCTCTTCAGCTGTTTTCGTCAATTCTTAGCTTTTCAGCTGTTTCAAACTGTCCTCAACACATTCATCAGTCTTTATGGCTGATTTCAGTTGTTTCATAGGACATCAGTACTTATCTGTTTTTACTGATTTCAGTAGTTATGACTGCATCAGTAGTTGTAACTACTTCAGTAGTTTAGAGCAGATGAAGTACTTCAGTACTTGTGAGAACTTTTAGCCTTCAGTAGTTATAAAAACTACTGAGGTTAAAAGAGCTCATCAGTACTTATATGTGACAGGCACTCATGATCAATATGAATTACTGAGATCATCAGTAGTTGTCACCTATTCTAGCTGCAGCATACCAAGCCTTAACACCAGGTTTTGGAAAGTTGAACTATCCAAAGGCTTAGTAAAAATGTCTGCAAGCTCATCAGCACTGGGCACAAACTTAGGATCAATCAGACTTTTTCAAAACAATCCCTTATAAAATGATGTCTGATCTCTATATGTTTGGTCCTAGAGTGCTGGACTGGATTTTTGACAATGCAAAGAGCTGAAGCACTATCCATTAACAATGGAGTCTTAGTCTCTGTAATGCCATAATCCAAAAGTTGGTTTTGAAGCCAGAGTACCTGAGATGTACAGCTTGCAGCAGCAATGTACTCTGCTTCCGCAGTGGATGTAGCAACTGAGGTCTGTTTCTTGCTCTGCCAAGAAATCAAGCAGTTGCCTAGGAATTGACATCCACCAGAAGTTGATTTCCTGGTCAACTTACACCCTGCATAGTCACTGTCAGAAAAAGCAACTAATTTACCAGAATGTCTGGTAGAATACCATAAACCTAGAGATGGAGTGCCTTGCAGATATCTAAAGATCCTCTTGACTGCAATCAGATGAGACTCTTTAGGTGCAGCCTGAAATCTAGCACAAACACATGTAGCAAACATAATATCTGGTCTAGAAGCTGTTAAATACATCAAGGACCCAATCATACATCTGTAAAGTGTTTCATCAACCACTTTACCTTTCTGATCTGAGTCCAGTTGTGTGGTGCTGCTCATGGGAGTAGAACAGGGCTTACAGTTTTGTAAATCAAACTTTTGCAAAAGATCTTTTGTATATTTGGATTGATGAATAAAAATTCCATCAGCCTTTTGTTTGATTTGCAACCCCAGAAAGAACTGTAATTCTCCCATGGCACTCATTTCAAACTTCTGTTGCATCAACTTTGTAAAGGCATCACACAACTTTGGATCAGAGGATGCAAAAATGATATCATCTACATAAATTTGAACAAGTAGATTATGCTGCCCAGCTTTCTTAATAAATAAAGTCTTGTCTATGGAGCCTCTAGTGAAATTGTTTTCCAGAAGAAAGTTTGATAATGTCTCATACCAGGCTCTGGGAGCTTGTTTTAACCCATAAAGAGCTTTATCAAGCTTATACACCCAATTAGGATGTTTATTGTCCTCAAAGCCTGGAGGTTGACATACATAAACCTCTTCTTTAACTTTTCCATACAAAATGCACTTTTGACATCCATTTGAAAGACTTTAAGTTTTGATAAGCAGCATAAGCTAAAAACAATCGAATTGCTTCCAGTCTGGCTACAGGGGCAAAGGTTTCATCATAATCAATACCTTCTTCTTGTGCAAACCCCTGAACAACCAGTCTGGCCTTGTTCTTAACAATAAGCCCATTTTCATCAGTTTTGTTCCTAAACACCCATTTAGTGCCTATTGCACACTTACCTGGAGGTAGAGGAACCAGTTCCCACACTTGCTGTTTCTTGAACTGAAGAAGCTCAAGCTGCATGGCATCAACCCATCCATTGTCCTTTAAAGCAATGTGATAATTCTTTGGCTCTTGCTGACTGATGAAGAGAGCATAGAAGCAGAGAATTTGACAATTGACTTCTTGTTGATACTCCAGCAGTGATATCACCAATGATTTGAGACATGGGGTGATTCTTCAGATCTTGATACACAATGAGATCTGTGCAAGTGTTTGTAGCCGGTTCAGCAGCAACAGATGGTGATGGTGAATCATTTCCTTGAAACAATCAGTGGATGGTAATTCAAAGGAAGTTGAATTCGAAGAAATCTCATCAGCATTTGTTGTGGATGGTGCTACTGGCGCTACAGGAACATCAGGTCTAGTTGAATCAGGCAGCTGATCACTAAACCTGAAGAGGTGAGTACTGCAATCATCATCATCATCAGCAGTACCACCAGGTGGTGAACTGTTGACAGGAGCAACAGCAGGAGTTTGATAGGGAACATATTGCAGTATGTCCAAATCAAATAACTCCACAGGACTTTGTGGAATCTTGTCTTTGGAGATTCATTAAACTTAACATGTAGAGTTTCTTCAACCATCTTTGTTCTGCAGTTGAAGACTCTGTATGCTTTGCAAGTAGATGAATAACCAACAAAGTATCCTGCATCCACCTTAGGATCAAATTTGTGGAGTTGATCCTTTGTGTTGAGAATAAAACAGGGACACCCAAATGCTTTGAAAAATGAAATCAGAGGAGCCAAATGATGGAGAACTTCATATGGAGTCTTCATCAACCTCTGATTTACTAAAACTCTATTTTGCACATAACAAGCTGTGTTGACAGCTTCGGCCCAAAAGGTCAATGGCAAACCTGAGTCAGCCAGCATGGACCTTGCAGCTTCAATGAGGGTCCTGTTCTTTCTCTCCACTACTCCATTTTGTTCCGGAGTCCTTGGAATGCTGAACTGCCTTTTGATTCCCTTTGAGAGATAGAAGTCATCAAGTGTATGATTTCTGAACTCAGTTCCATTATCACTCCTAATACACTTGACTGGAAGGGAATACTGCTTCTCAATGTACAGCACAAAGTGGATAATCTTCTGAGCAGCCTCATCCTTTGAGTGTAGAAAGAAAGTCCATACAAATCTGGAGTAATCATCCACAATTACCAGACAGTATTTCTTCTTTGCCATGCTCATTACTCTCACAGGACCAAATAGATCCATATGCAGTAATTGCAAGCAGGCAGTGGACTTGGACACTTCAATAGGAGGAAATGAGACCTTGTGCTGTTTTCCTTTTAAACAAGCAGTGCATGTTTCATCACAGTGGAACTCCTTTATTGGTAAGCCTCTGACTAAACTATTGTGGCTAAGCTGATTCATGTTTTTGAGATTAACATGACCAAGCCTCCTGTGCCATAGTTTAGATTCTTGAAAAGAGGCTTTGGAAAATAGGCAAGGATTGCCTTTGAGATCTATCTTCTTAGAGAGATCTAAGGCATACACTCTTCCTGTCCTGTTGGCTTTCAGGAGAGTGTGATCATCCAACACCTTGTCAATCAAGGGCAAAACTTTGGATGACAGAATCCTACAGTTTTGACTTGTGAAAAGGGCAACATGGCCTTTATCACACATTTGACTGACACTCAAGAGGTTGTACTTGAGATTTTCCACATGATTAACATCATCAAATTGATTTCTCCATTGGAGACAAAGCCCTTACCGATGATGTAACCCCTAGCATCATTGCCAAAAGAGACAAATCCCTTCTTTCTTGAGAGTAGTCATGAAGAAGAGAGATGTTCCCAGTCATGTGCATGGATCCCCCACTGTCTACATACCAGATGCTATTTTGGCATGTTGAAGAACCCTGCAATAATAAACAATCAGTTAGTTTTAGAGACCCAAACCTTTTTGGTTTTGGGCCTGGTCTCATCAATAGATGGTAAACTAGCATGTTTATTTGTAACAACAGCCTGAGAGGAAGAAGATGGTGCAGAAGAGGAGTCCTTTGGCTTAGACCTCCTTTTCTGTGGTTTCAACATAGGAGAATCTAGTTGGTTAACTCTACCCAACAGATGTTGTACCATCATCACCAGCTGTGTCTGATTTTGTGATAAAGCTTTCAGCTCATCAGACACATTGCTAGTGGAGTTAGATAAGGTCCTATGTTGCACCTTCTTCTTTTGAGCACCCTCAGCTGTCACCTGTTTAACTCCTTCCTTTTTGGATTGCTTTAAGGACTTAAGGGTTACAGGATTTGATGTTGCTGATACAAATGTGGTCTCAAACTCAGTTTTCATTTTTACCATTTTCTCATTAATTTCTTCCTTTTGTTTGAGTTTGGAACCTCTTTTGTACCAACAATCATCTGTAAGATGATTGAACAAACCACATACTTCACATGGTTTCTTCTTCATCTTAGGTTGATCATCAACTAAAGATGGTGAAGCAACAGAAGACTTGTTCTTCAATGCTTTGGAAGCATTGGTTGCTTTCTTGACAGCATCTTTAGTAGTCTTCAAACTCTTTCTACTGCCAGTTTTCTTCTCTTCAGTACTGACAGCAGTTGAAGTTTGAACTTCAGGAGTTGAATCCTGCTCTCCAGTCCTTTCAGGACCTTCAGGATTGACTCCTGAGTTGATCAACTTATTGATCATGTGAATGTCAGCATTTGGACCATCAACATCAGCTGATAGGTTCAAAGAGGACTTGATACTGACTGCTACTTCTGATTGTGCTGTATCAGAAGGTAGATCACATGACTTGATGGATTGGTTATCACTCTCACCATCAGATTCTACCTCTGCTCTTGGGGTAAAATCTGTAGGTGGAGCAGTGTGATTGTAACCAATTCCAAACTTCACATTTGAAGCAGATTGCTTACTAAGAAGCATTTCAAAACCTTTGCATGATTGTACCCATCTATCACACTCGACCTGGGTAACTGCAAGGGTTTCTTTGAGATCTTTGTACTTCTCTAAAAGTACATCTTCTCTAGCCTTATCATCAATTTTTGCAATTCAGTTTATAAACCTCATCATTTTTATCTTTGAGCACAAACTCAAACTCAGCTTTGTTTTTGGAAATTACTTGTTCTAGCTCAATGTTCTTATTAATTAAAGCTACATTTGCTTCTCTAATGGAAGCAAATGCTGCTATGCATTGTTCAGAACATAATTTGGCTTTTGCCTCAGAGGATACCTGTGATACCTGAGGTGTAGAGGCATTGGAAGATGAAGTATCAGCAGACTCCAAAGCCATAAGAGCTAGATTCCCAAAGGGACTGTCACCACCATGTTGACCAGCACCTGAGAACAGTTGATCATGACCAGACAAGTCATCTGGTAAACTGCTCCAGTCAACAACTCCTGGGGTGAAGAAGCTGTGTTGTTGAGATGAAGGTTGTTGATGAGATAGGGAAGGCTGAGGTTCTGGTAATGCATGAGGTTGTGGTGTCATAGGAACTTGAACTTGACTTGACTGTGGCATGTAATAACAAGGGTACTGATAAGGCATTTGACCCTGAGGAACAAAATATGCCGGAGATTGTTGTTGAGGATGATGACTAGATGTGACAGGATGTTGCCCTCTGTTTGTTGACTGTTGCCAGGAAAAGTCACAAAGGGTGCAGTAGAGTTGATCCAGTTGATCTACACTCTCTTGCAAAGTGTCCAAGCCGTTGGCATTTGTGACACCTCAACTTGCTCTTGTCAAAACAACTTTGGTTTTGCCAGAGAGTCCTGGGAATTTTCTTCCAGTTCTTTTGTAGAACTTCTGAGATCTGATATTTATCAAGGCCATTTGGCTCAAAATATCCATCTCTTCTAAGTCATCATCAGCAATCCCCTTGAGATCATCCATAATGAAACATAAATTGTCATTATTACCTCCAGTAAACTGACCATCAACACTTACAAATGCAGAATTAGAAGTGCTCGAAGAGAAATTAATATGCTCATCATACTGGCATTCAGATGCAGCATATTCTGACTCATGACCCACCAAGGCAGTGTTGCCTTGTATAAAGTCTTCAGTGAGCTTTCCAGATGAAGACAGCTTCTCTTCTGTTCTATCTCTCTCTCAAAAGTGAGCAATTTCCCATGGAGTTGGGTGAGAGATAGTTTGTCCAAACTTGCACTGGAGCGTAGGACAATAGTATATGTGTCCCATCTCTCAGGCAGTGATCTGAGAAATCTGTTATTCATCTGAATATTGGTGTATTCAAGTTTGACCATTTTTAGTTCAGAGATCAAACAAGAAAACCGCTCATATTGTTGAGTCAGTGTCTCACCCTTTCTATGAGAGAATGTCTCATATTGTTGGGCAAGAATTTCTCTATTATTTGCCAAGACCTCATCTGTTCCTCCAAATTGTTCTTTCAAAGCAATCCAGAGGTCATGGGCAGTTTCATGATGCATTAGCCCAGAATAGATTTCATTGGGCAAAGCCATGGCCAGAATTCCATGGGCTTTTGCATCAATCTCAAGCAACTTTTATCCTCATCTGAGTATTGCTCCCTCCTCTTCGGAACCATTTGATTGGTTTCCGGGTTATTCACCATAGGCTTGTGTGGACCATGTACCACAGATGTCCAACACCCTGCGCTGTTAACAGACAGGTGATGGAGCATACGTCTTTGCCATATGTTATACTCATTCCTAACCAGCATAGGAGGCTTGGTTGAGGAACCAGTATTGTGAGGATCATTGGAGGGAGTGGTCATTTTCAGTTCAAAAACAGTTTAGTTCAAGTTTAAAAAGAAGTTTTAGACAAACCACAACAAACTCAATGAGAACCAAGAAAAGATCTCAGGATGAATGAGCAGAAATACAGAAAATTCAATCTCTATAACCGTTTCTTGCAAAAACAAAAGCTAATTCAATCAAACTTGGATCTTGAATAGCAGTTTCAATGATCAATTATTAGATCGATCAATGATTAACTGCTCTGATACCATTTGACAGGATCAGTGATCACAAGTTTGATGTATCAGAATAAAAGCAGCGGAATACAAACACGAATTAGACAAATTGTAGCAAGCTAACAATATATGTGAGCATTAAGATCGCATACAGTTATAGGGGAGAGTATGTATTTCTGATTTCTAGGAATGTTTATAGATGAAGAATATTCTAATCGAATCAATCATTCATTCCATTCAATTCATCATTCATTCTTTCATACAATAGGTTGTCACTCCTTATATAGAGTGCAACAGTCACTGCTGTTATCACGGAAAGTGACAACTGGCAGATCCAATACAGAAATAACTAATCTTAACAAACTACTGAAATGTTCACAACTACTGAGAACATATCAGCAAGTTAAGTACAAAATATAAAACTACTGAAACTACAACGACTGAAGAACAAGCTCTTCAGTCGTTTTACAAAACTACTGAAACAAAGAAAATAAAACTACTGATATCACAACTACTGAAGAAGTACTCTTCAGCAGTTGTGACAAACTACTGAGGCTTCAGTACTTGATCTTCAGACTTTGACCTTCAGGCGTTTCATCAGCTGATGACTTCAGTAGATATCATCAGCTGATGTCTTCAGTCTTTGTCTTCAGACTTTGTACATCAGTTGTTGATCTTCAGCACTTGTGAACTCTTCAGCTGTTGTACTTCAGTACTTTGGTCTTTCAGCTTCAGCACTTGTGTTCTTCAGCTGTTGTACTTCAGCACTTTGGTTCTTCAGCTGTAAGGTCTTCAGCACTTGATCTTCAGCTGTTGAAGTCTTCAGCACTTGTCAAACTACTGATGAGGCTTTCAGCAGTTGTTGTGATACCGTGTGGGACTTAGAGGTTTTCTGATCTTGGCTCATTGGTTCTTTTGGTCCAACAGGTATCACAGGTTCCTCTGAGGAATAATCCAAATTAGTCTGAACATGCATAGCAGCATTGCTTCATTAGAGAAGCAATGTAGCTTTAATAATAAGAACATTGAGCAGAACAAAATTTTTTCCAAAAGAAAAGCTGAGTTGAGTCTGTGCTTAAAGATAAAAATGATGAGATTATAAAACTAAATGCCAAATAATTGATGATAAGGCTAGAGAAGAGGTACTTTAGAGAAGACAAAGATCTCAAAGAAACCTGCAGTTACCCAGGTCGAGTGTGATAGATGGGTACAATCATGCAAAGGTTTTGAAATGCTTCTTAGTAAGCAATCTGCTTCCAATGTGAAGTTTGACATTGGTTACAATCACACTGCTCCACCTATAGATTTTATCCAGAGCAGAGGTAGAATCTAAAGGTGAGAGTAATAACCAATCCATTCATCATGTGATCTACTTTCTGATACAGCACAATCAGAAGTAGAAGTCAGCATCAAGCTATCTCAGAACCTATCAGCTGATGTTGATGGTTCCACTGCTGACACTCACATGATCAATGAGTTGATCAACTCAGGAGTAAATTCTGAAAGTCCTGAAAGGACTAGAGAGCAGGATTAAACACCTGAAGTTCAAACTCAACTACTGTTAGTACTGAAAAGAAAACAAACTATCAGAGAAAGAGTTTGAAGGCTACTAAAGAGGAAGTCAAGAAAGCAAACAATGCTTCAAAGCACTGAAGAGCAAGTCTCCAGTTGCTTCACCCTCTTTAGTTGATGATCAACTAAGATGAAGAAGAAACCATGTGATGTATGTGGTTTGTTCAATCATCTTACAGATGCTGTTGGTACAAAGAGTTCAAACTCAAACAAAAAGAAGAATTTAAGAGAAAATGGTAATAAAATGAAAACTGAGTTTGAGACACATTGTATCAGCAACCAAATCCTGTAACCCTTAAGTCCTCAAGAAATCCAAAAAGGAAGGGGTTAAACAGGTGACAGCTGAGGGTGCTCAGAAGAAGAAGGTGCAACATGGAACTTATCAAACTCCACTGGCAATGGTCTGATGAGCTGAAAGCTTTATCACAAAATCAGACACAGCTGGTTATGATGGTTCAACATCTGTTGGGTAGAGTAACCAACTAGATGCTCCTATGTTGAAACCACAGAAAAGGAGATCCAAGCCAAAGGATCCTCTTCTTCACCATCTTCTTCCTCAGGCTGTTGTTTTCAAATAAACTTGTTAGTTTACCATCTATTGATGAGACCAGGCCCAAAACCAAAAAGGTTTGGGTCTCTAAAACTAACTGACTGTTTATTTTTGCAGGGTTCTTCAACATGCCAAAGTAGCATCTGGTATGTAAACAGTGGGGGATCTATGCACATGACTGGGAACAGCTCTCTCTTCATGACTACTCTCAAGGAAAGAAGGGATTTGTTTCATTTGGCAATGATGCTAGGGGTTACATCATTGGAAATGGCTTTGTCTCCAATGAGAGAAATCAAGTTGATGATGTTAATATGTGGAAAATCTCAAGTACAATCTCTGAGTGTCAGTCAAATGTGTGATAAAGGCCATGTTGCTCTTTTCACCAGTCAGAACTGTAGGATTCTGTCATCCAAAGTTCTGCATTTGATTGATAAGGGTTGGATGATCACACTCTCCTGAAAGCCAACAGGACAGGAAGAGTGTATGCCTTAGATCTTTCCAAGAAAATAGATCTAAGAGGAAATCCTTGCTATTTTCCAAAGCCTCTTCTCAAGAATCTAAACTGTGGCACAGAAGGCTTGGTCATATTACTCTCAAAAACATGAATCAGCTTACCACAATAGTTTAGTCAGAGGCTTACCAATAAAGGAGTTCCACTGTGATGAAACCTGCACGCTTGTTTAAAAGGAAAACAGCACAAAGTCTCATTCCTCCTATTGAAGAGCCTAAGTACACTGCCTGCTTGCAATTACTGCATATGGATCTATTGGTCCTGTGAGAGTAATGAGCATGGCAAAGAAGAAATATGTCTGGAAATTGTGGATGATTACTCCAGATTGTATGGACTTCTTTCTACATTCAAAGGATGAGGTTGCTCAGAAGATTATTCACTTTGTGTTGTATATTGAGAAGCAGTATTCCCTTCCAGTCAAGTGTATTAGGAGTGACAATGGAAACTGAATTCAGAAATCATACACTTGATGACTTCTATCTTTCAAAGGGAATCAAAAGGCAGTTTAGCATCCCAAGGACTCCAGAACAAAATGGAGTAGTGGAGAGAAAGAACAGGACCCTCATTGAAGCTGCAAGGTCCATGCTGGCTGACTCTGGTTTGCCACTGACCTTTTGGGCTGAAGCTGTTAACACAGCTTGCTATGTGCAAAATAGAGTTTTAGTATTCAGAGGTTGATGAAGACTCCATATGAATCCTCCATCATTTGGCTCCTCTGATTTCATTTTTCAAAGCATTTGGGTGTTCGTGTTTTATTCTCAACACAAAGGATCAACTCCATAAATTTGATCCTAAGGTGGATGCAGGGTATTTTGTTGGTTATTCATCTACTTGCAAGGCTACAGAGTCTTCAACTGCAGAACAAAGATGGTTGAAGAAACTCTACATGTTAAGTTCAATGAATCTCCAAAGGACAAGATTCCACAAAGCCCTGTGGAGTTATTTGATTTGGACATACTGCAATATGTTCCTTATCAACTCCTGCTGTTGCTCCTGTCACCGTTCACCACCTGTGGTACTGCTGGTGCTGATGATGATGATGATTGCCGTACTCACCTCTTCAGATTTAGTGATCAACTGCCTGATTCAGCTAGACCTAATGTTCCTGTAGCTCCAGTAGCACCATCCACAACAAATGCTGATGAGATCTCTTCGAATTCAACTTCCTTTGAATTACCATCCACTGATTGGTTTCAAGGAAATGATCACCATCACCATCTGTTACTGCTGAGCCTGCTACAAACACTTGCACAGATCTCATTGTGTATCAAGATCTGAAGAATCACCCTATGTCTCAAATCATTGGTGATATCACTGCTGGAGTATCAACAAGAAGTCAATTGTCAAATTTATGCTTCTATGCTCTCTCTCATCAGTCAGCTAGAGCCAAAGAATTATCACATTGCTTTAAAAGACAATGGATGGGTTGATGCCATGCAGCTTGAGCTTCTTCAGTTCAAGAACAGCAAGTGTGGGAACTGGTTCCTCTACCTCCAGGTAAGTTGCAATAGGCACTAAATGGGTGTTTAGGAACAAAACTGATGAAAATGGCTTATTGTTAAGAACAAGCCACTGGTTGTTCAGGGGTTTGCACAAGAAGAAGGTATTGATTATGATGAAACCTTTGCCCCTGTAGCCAGACTGGAAGCAATTCGATTGTTTTTAGCTTATGCTGCTTATCAAAACCTTAAAGTTTTTCAAATGGATTCAAAGTGCATTTTTGTATGAAAAAATTAAGAAGAGGTTTATGTATGTCAACCTCCAGGCTTTGAGGACAATAAACATCCTAATTGGGTGTATAGCTTGATAGGCTCTTTATGGGTTAAAACAAGCTCCTAGAGCCTGGTATGAACATTATCAAACTTTCTTCTGGAAATAATTTCACTAGAGGCTCCATAGATAAGACTTTATTCATTAAGAAAGTTGGGCAGCATAATCTACTTGTTCAAATTTATGTAGATGATATCATTTTTGCATCCTCTGATCCAAAGTTGTGTGATGCCTTTACAAAGTTGATGCAACAGAAGTTTGAAATGAGTGCCATGGGAGAGTTACAGTTCTTTCTGGGGTTGCAAATCAAACAAAAGGCTGAGGAATTTCATTCATCAGTCCAAATACACAAAAGATCTTTTGCAAAAGTTTGATTTACAAAACTGTAAGCCTTGTTCTACCTCCATGTGCAGCACCACACAACTGGATACATATCAGAAAGGTAAAGTGGTTGATGAAACACTTTACAGATGTATGATTGGGTCCTTGATTTAACAAGCTTCTAGACCAGATATTATGTTTGCTACATGTGTTTGTGCTAGATTTCAGGCTGCACCTAAAGAGTCTCATCTGATTGCAGTCAGAGGATCTTTAGATATCTGCAAGCACTCCATCTCTAGGTTTATGGTATTCTACTGGACATTCTGGTAAATTAGTTGCTTTTTCTGACAGTGACTATGCAGGGTGTAAGTTGACCAGGAAATCAACTTCTAGTGGATGTCAATTCTTAGGCAACTGCTTGATTTCTTGGCAGAGCAAGAAACAGACCTCAGTTGCTACATCAACTACTGCTAAGCAAAGTACATTGCTGCTGCAAGTTGCACCTCTCAGGTACTCTGGCTTCAGAACCAACTTCTGGATTATGGCATTACAGAGACTAAGACTCCATTGTTAATGGATAGTGCTTCAGCGCTGTGTATTGTAAAAAATCCAGTCCAGCACTCTAGGACCAAACATATAGAGATCAGACATCATTTTATAAGGATTGTTTTGAAAAAGGTCTGATTGATCCTAAGTTTGTGCCTAGTGCTGATGAGCTTGCAGACATTTTTACTAAGCCTTTGGATAGTTCAACTTTCCAAAACCTGGTGTTAAGGCTTGGTATGCTGCAGCTAGAATAAGTGACAACTACTGATGATCTTAGTAATAAGTACTGATGATCATTGGTAACCATGTCACATATAAGTACTGATGAGTTCTTTTACCCTCAGCAGTTTTTATAACTACTGAAGGCTAAATGTCTCACAAGTACTGAAGTACTTCATCTGTTCTAAACTACTGACGTAGTTACAACTACTGATGCAGTTACAACTACTGAAATCAGTAAAACAGATAAGTACTGATGTCCTATGAAACAACTGAAATCAGCCAAAAGGCTGATGAATGTGTTGAGGACAGTATGAAAAGCTGAAAAGCTAAGATTGACAAAAAACCTGATGAGAAATTTGAATTTCTCTTCAGTCGTTTGTACAACTGCTGTTTCATTCTACAACTGAAGCAATACCATGTCTTCAGTAGTTTTCTAACTACTGATGACTAATACCAGTCTTCAGTTGTTTACAACAGCTGATGACAAAACCACTGTCTTCAGTAGTTTCACAACTACTGATGACAAACACCAAGTCCTCAGTGTTTCAATCATCTGAAGTCAAAACCACGGTCTTCAGTAGTTTTCTAACTTCTCATGCCTAACACCACGACTTCAGCTGTTTCAACGTCTGAAAGGATCATACCATGTCAACAGTCGTTTAAAACTACTGATGACTAACACCACATCCTTCAGTCGTTTTCTTACCCGTACCCTATAATATCCCTGACCTAATCCTTCAATGCTTCATCTTCTTCAAACCTAACGTTCCTCTCCAAAACTTCTCTCTTCTCAATGGCGTCCATGCAAATTAAACCGCGACACAACTGTGTTGCCTACCTTACTAAATCGCCTGTCTGGGCTAAGTTCGATACTGCTATCGATCTTATGGTTCAGTCCCAATACAAAACGGCATTTCTTCTGAATCCCATACTACATGCCGAATCCCTCCAACAGTTTTGGATGAACGTTACTATTACCACTGGGGAGAACAACACACCATCTCTCCAGTCGGTTGTCAACAACAAAGAAGTGGTCATCACTCCTGCAACAATCCGCCAATTCTTCTTTCTCTGGATGATGCTATTTCTCCTGCTGGATATCCCAAGGGCACCACAGATCTATCCTTTGCCCAACATGGATATCAAGGCAATCTCAGTGCCTCCACTATCATGAAGAAACACTTCCATGACGCCGAACGCCTAATTTTTCACATGGTGAAGTCTGTTTGGCTCCTAAGACTTCGTCTTGGGATCAAATGTCGACAAGTGGCAGCAGGTAATATATTCTATTCTTGAGCAACAACCGCTAAACTTTTCAGAAATAATATTTTCGGAGCTCAAGGATATGGCTCAAAAACTAACTGTTAACCGTTGGATACTATATCCACGTTCATAATGGCCATCATTACAACCAGCTTAATTTGAGGGACTTGTTGGCTTGGGAGTCCCTGCTACGGCTGTTCTGCCGGAAGTATACTCCCGCACAACTCTGACCAGACACTCAAATTGGCTGCCAAGCTGCAACACGCCGCTGCCCACCACCCACCACTGGAACCCACAGCACCACCTCCAAATCAAGTCCCCACCAAACCCACCAAAAGAAACCCAAAATGGCTACTCAGGAATTGAGTCCCCTGAGGATGCTCCTGCAACACAACGCAGGATATATCCACTAGTCCAAACCCCCTAGTGGATACAATGACTCTTCCAGCCATAGCCGCTCAGGATTCCTCTCAACAGGAGCCTGCAGCAACCACAAAAGGGGTACCTACACATCTGGAATCTTCCTCACTTGAGGGGATTGCCATTGAGAGCACCAACCTCCCTAGATGCACACTGCTTCTATCCCTTCACCCCATACACCGCCCCTCACAACCCAACTTAATAGTTGCACAAGTGCTGACTCAACTGCACTCCTCACCCCCTCCCCAGAAACCTCTACTACTACTGGGAACACCTCTACAATTGAGGGGAGGAACACAGTGCAATTGAGAACCCACAGCACAGGGGTTTACCACTTCTATCTCCTGGTGTAGATAAGGAGCTTAGAATATCTAGTGAGGCTGCCACCTCTTCTGAATCAGCACATGATCAGAATGAGGCTGGTAACATTGCTAAGACCTCACTAGAGGCACAGCTGATGATGGACATTTTCCTGAGGCTGGAAGTCCCCAGTACCAAGCAAAAGGGGCACATGCAACAACTGGTCTACACCGTGCATGTCAATCCTGCTCCAAGCAGGAGTCAGATGATTCAGCTTCGGCTGATGATGACCTGGCCTTTTTGTACGATGTTCTCTTGCCCAGAACACAATCCTTGAAGAGAAAGTCAGTAGGCTTCAAAACCTACTTGACCAACTTTCACAAGGAGAAAGACCATCTGCCTCCACCAACCCACAGATGGCACCTTCAGTTGAAGGTTCCCTAAACACTAAGCCACTCCAAACTCAACCACCTGCCTCTGCTTCAGGCCCTATTTCTCAGGAACAGAACCCTCCTGAGCAAATAGGTGCTGTACTTCAAAATTCCCTCCCTCTTATCACCCCATAATCACTGCTATTGTGACTAAAGCCATTGATGAGAGGCTTTCCTCAACTTTACAACCCTTGATTGATGCTGTTGTGCAAAAGACCCTTTCTGCGGTACAAACCCCTTCCTCCAATGCATCCAAAAGGGGGGAGTACTGCAGTAAAGAAAAGAGAGGAAAAGAACAGAGGAAAAGAGGAAGAGAAGCAAGCCCAAGAGGAGGAGAAAGAAAAGCAACCACTGCTCACTTACAAGCGAAAGAAAAGTGCTGAGATCAACCTACTGAGACAAATCCTTGGAAGAGCTGGTTAAAGAAGCTGACACTACACACACAACCGATCCATGGATAAAATAATTGAACAACTCTTCAGGAAAGGGTTTGATACAGCCACATTGGATAGTGAGATCAGAAGGTTGGAAGTGCAAGAGATTCAAACCCGATGGGCTGGGTATGATGCTCTTGAAAAAGAGAGATTGGAGATAATGATCCGCTTCATTGCAAAATACTTAGGAAGATCGTTAATGGAGATTCGCGCATGGACCAGGGACAGTATTCTGGCTATAGCCACCAGAATCTGTCTGTCTGACCAATTCCACAAGGGGATTATTGTTGAAGCCCTTGATGAGGCGGGGGCTGGTAAAAGGTTGGAAATGGCTAAACTTACAAAGGCGAAACTTACTACAAAGATGCTGGATCAACCTTCCCTCCACCCACTCAAACATACCTACCCCTCAAATCTCCAAACCAATCTCTAAGCCCAACACCAAACATCCTCTTTCTTCAAAACCAATTCCTTACCAACCAACCATCATCCAGTGATTGCACCTAGAAGGAGGAGAAGGGTGCTGAGGATGGAAGAAGAAGAAGAAGAAGAGGATGAAGATGATAGTCTCCACTCTCTGCTGTTCTAAAGCTACCAAAACCCAGAAGTCAACCATGATCACACCTGACTCTCAAAGGGCAATGGTCAGAGTCAAGATAGAAGATGAAGAAGAACAGCAGAAACAGCACGATGAGCAACTACTGAAGATGGTTGACAAGGAATTTCCTCAGTCATCATCTATTCAAGCCATGAAAGGACATGCTCAGAGGCTGTACACTCTGGCACACTTTTCAGTATCAGAAGGAGAGAGTGAGAGTATGGCCAGACCCCGGGTGAGTTCTAGAATCCATAAAAGAACTATTCCACACAGATACAATGGCCAGGTTAGAAAAACAATAGATTCTACCATCATGTTGGCCATGTTAGTCACACCCTAGGAAATAATTGATGAATTCAAGAAAGCTCATCAAGCAAAGATGACCCCTCAAGCCTTACTAGAAAACAAGATGATTAAAAAGGGGTTGTTATATAAAAAGCTTGAAGACATCCAGAGAAGAATGAGCTCCAGTTACTCCTTGAAGGCACCCATCCTGATGAATTTGTCTATAGGGGTAACTACAGTGGAGCTGGAAATGGCAGGACCATGAAGTACTTATCTGAACTATGGTCCAGAGTTCTTCTTCGAAGGAGGAGTAGAAGAACTCTCTCAGGAGGAACAAGTTGTTCTCCTTGAGGCCTATGTTCGAGAGTCATACAGACTCTTATGGGGAAGTAAATCTCATGAATGGATAACAACTCTGTGTCCAGTTCCCCAAAACAGAGTTCCCATTCATACCCTGCCAAACAAATATCTGAGATTTCTTCCCAGGCCGGAGCTTACATGGGTCATCTTCTCTACTGATCAAGAAGGAAAAAGACCAATCTTTTGCCAACAATAAGTGGGATAATAAATAATTAGAGGTTTTGGCTGCATTGGTTCAGGGGGAGTTTGTTGGACCAAAAGAACCAATGAGCCAAGATCAGAAAACCTCTAAGTCCCACATGGTATCACAACAACTGCTGAAAGCTTCATCAGCAGTTTGACAAGTGCTGAAGACTTCAACAGCTGAAGATCAAGTGCTGAAGACTTCAACAGCTGAAGAACTAAAGTGCTGAAGTACAACAGCTGAAGAACACAAGTACTGAAGTGAACAGCTGAAGAACGCAAGTACTGAAGCTGAACAGCTGAAGAACGCAAGTACTGAAGCTGAACAGCTGAAGAACACAAGTGCTGAAGCTGAAAGACCAAAGTACTGAAGTACAACAGCTGAGAGTTTACAAGTGCTGAAGATCAACAACTGATGTACAAAGTCTAAAGACAAAGACTGAAGACATCAGCTGATGATATCTATGAAGTCATCAGCTGATGAAACATCTGAAGGTCAAAGTGTGAAGATCAAGTACTGAAGCGTCAGTAGTTTGTCACAACTGCTGAAAGTACTTCTTCAGTAGTTGTGATATCAGTTTTTATATTTTAATTTCAGTAGTTTTATATTTCAGTAGCTTTGTAAAACGACTGAAGAGCCTGTTCTTCAGTCGTTGTAGTTTCAGTAGTTTCTAATCAGTAGTTTTATATTTTGTACTTAACACTCTGATATGTTCTCAGTAGTTGTGAACATTTCAGTAGTTTGTTAAGATTTAGTTATTTTGTAATAGATCTGCCAGTTGTCACTTTCCGTGATAACAGCAGTGGTTGTTGCACTCTATATAAGGAGTAACAACCTATTGTAATAGATGAATGATTTGATCAGAAATATTCCATATCTATAAACATTCCTTGAATCAGAAATATATTCTCTCACTATAACTGTATGTGCTCTTAATGCATACAGTATCGACTTCTTGCTACAATTTGTCTAATTCCTCTTCTTATTCCGCTGCTTTGAACTCTAATACATCAAACTTGTGATCGCTGATCCTGACACAAACCAACACAAGGTCAAGGCTAGGTTATGCACCAATATGAAACAACATCCAAGAACCAAATAAATCCCCATATGACCCTAAATTTTCTGCCAACATAAATCAAGAATTTAGGGTGTTTTGTCCATACAAAATACAATCAACCATTTTGATATCTATTCTTTCAAGGTTTAATCTTAATCCACATATCCGGCTTAGATGCCAATGTTGGGTTTGTTGGACCATATCAAAGTAGTTTAACCTTTTAAACTTGAAAACACAGCAGAATATAACTATAATATTATCATTTGTAATCTGAAAATAAAGGCTCATATCATGACAACAACAAACCCAAGAAACATAAGGAACATATATATGTGTATGAACTAGCTAACAAGAACAAATAGCAACCAAAAACGACCATGGAACTACCTTCCAAAGCTGTCCAAAAACATTGGATGAACCACCTTCTAAAAGGCTGCCCAAAAACGTTGGATGTGAAGAAGAGGATGAAGTCTTGTAGGTCCAAAACACCAAGGAAGATGTCCTCAAGCTAGTATACCCACAAGCCTCAAGCAAGACACTTTGTTGCTAGGCTTTTGGACACCAAAACGTACCACAAGAGCTGCAGGAATTCAAATCTCAGCCTCTATATTCTTCAACAATGGAGAGGAAGAAATGTTCTTGAGGTGCTTGCATGTAAGAGAAAGAGAGAGATAGAGTGTGTGTGTGTTTCAAGGAACAACTAGTGAAAGAAACAAGTGGCCTTGGACCCCAATTAGGGCGGCCGAAACTTGAAAAGATTTGGGGTTTTCCCCCCAAAAACTTTCACTAATGTTTTACTAATTATACATATAAGTTATCTAATTAACCTTTTAATTATATAACTTATACACACACTATTATTATTATTTGATGTTATTTAACCAACTTAAATAACATACAAATATTGTCCATAAACAAAGTATCCTTATAAGTTGTTTCATCTCATATGCAATTTATTTAGAAACCCCATTTTCTAAATGGTGTATTTATTCAATTGCATGATCATATCATCAATTAAATATTTATATTAGTGTTTGCAAGCTTGTTATTGGGTATGACCGACTTGGATCAATACGTACTAACCACATCAATATTCTATGTGTTCTTGGGCATTAAGAATCCAACACAAAACTTTTTCGGTTTTAGAATTTTAGGGGGACAATAGGTTAAGGGAGTATTAAATTTAGTTGTTTTAATTTCACTATATAAGAAAACGAGAGATGAGGACAATCTAGCTAAAAGTAATGAGATCTAATCTGTGATACTGATTCAATGACTATGAAAAATGATAGTACACAAGAATAAATAGTTTGGGACTTTAGAAGAAGAAATTGTCTAAAATGCAAAATTCGAAGTATAAGTCTGAGAAGTCTTAGCAACAATAAAAGAAAATGATAGTAAAACTAGCTACTACAAACGTAACACGGAGAAAGTAGACCTAGAGGTTGCTAGATCATTAGATGATGTGTCGGTAGATTTAACACAATAGATAAGTAGACCTAGTTGGTGATTTGAAGTTCAAACTAAGCTGTTCAACAAGTTGTGGGTTATCATCTTATCCCTGGCTAACACAATCAACAAAGTTCCAATAAGGGATGAAGAGAAAAATAAATGCCACAAATGTGTGCGAATGACCATAAAATGAACAAAGCACATGAAAAATGCAAAAAGCAATCAAGCTAATAACCAATGTTGTTGGTGCGATCTGTGCAAAAAGAATAAAATTGCTCAAACAAGAAGATAGGTTGTGTGTCTCTCTGTTGTGCGGTGGCACTGACCTAAGGATAAGCACAACCTAAATATTGTAGAATTCATTGTTGTTTGTGCCTCTCTGGTGTGTGGTGGCACTGACCTGAGGCTTAGCATATCTTTGAAAGCTCTAGAATAGGTTCTTCTTGAATACTACCTGTAGACCGCTCAAAAATCTCCTAAGGAACGTTGATTACCATATAAGCGTGGGATCCACAAATGCTTGTTGAAATGACTAAACCTTAAATCATCACAATCTATGTCAAAAGTCTATGTATGGATTTAAGGGGACAAGTATACTGACAATCATCGTGGCTGCAACTCTTGAAAGTCAAAACCACTGTGTGCATCTTGTGGCACTAGTATGATTTCCGAAACTTGCTAATAAAACTTGATGAAAACAAAAATCTAGCATCAAAAGGTTTTGGTAACATGTCCTAAATGATTTGATTTACCTGTATGATTTCATAATGAATCGTTCCACTTATGGTAAAAATAACTTGAAGCTGTTTGTTCGAGAAATAAATTTGTTAGATATCTATCTTAGGATTTCCACCTCATACAAAAATTACAAAAATGTGTTTTGGTTTTGTCTTTTAGTTCTAGTTTGTAACACCTGGTCATTTTAAAGTCAAAGAAAAGAATGAATAAAGTGAAAGAAAAGAAGGAAAAGAAATAAAACCCAAGTCTAGGGGTAAAAAGTGTCTAAAATGACAAAATGTTTGAAAAGTGGGTGTAAAAGGTGGTATGGCCGCCCATATGTCACGTACACCACTGATTTTTGGGTTTTTGAGAGAGAAAGAGCAGCAATTCTCGGTTTTGAAGGAAGAACAAGAAAGAATTCAATTTCAAGGTAAGAATTCATGCTTTTATGGTGTTCTTAACTGGTCATATCCTCGAGTTTATGCTTATGTGTGTTTGTATGTGTTCGGGTATGTTTTTAGTGGGTTTCTAAGTAGTTGAATTCAATTTGCTAATGAGTTTGGAGGAAGCCATACTCAAAAGCTGCAAAGGTGAGTTCTAGGACCCCTCTTTTACTTTTAACTAATTTTGGGGCTAGAAATGCATGAATGTATATTTTACATAGCTGGGTTTCGGACCCGTGTGCTTGAATGTGTTATGATGATGTTATGATGTGATGTGTGACTATGTTCATGCTTGATGATGTATGATTGTGTTCTAAGGCTTAGAGGGTAATATTTAAGCTTAGAACCTAATGAATGGTGCATGGAAATTAAATATGATGTTTTAGACCCACTTGATAAGTCTTTAAATCTGCCTAAGTGTTTGGAAGTAAATTCGGATGAAAACGGTTAATGCGGATGAACATTAACCAATGGGTAAGTCAATGCAGGTGAAGTCAGTGTGGATGAAATCAATGCGGATGAGCATTTGCCTAAGTCTGGGAATGCGGATGAGCATTTTCCTAAGTCTGGGAATGCGGATGAGGCATTTGACTAAGTCTGGGAAATGCAGATGACCAAAGTAAGTCAATGTGGATGAAGTGAGTCAATGTGGATGAGCATTGACTAAGTATAGAAATGGGCTGCTGAGCAATGTAAATCAATGCGGATGAAGTGATTTAATGCGGATGAGCATTTACTAAGTGTAGAAATGCGGATGAGCAATGTGAGTCAATGGCGGATGAATTATAGCAAATGCGGATGAACTGTAGGAAATGCGGATGACTATAGGAAATGCGGATGACTATGGGAAATGCGGATGAACACTTAGAAAAATTCTGACTTTTTGGGAGAAAAATGAGTAATGTAGGCTTTAACCTAGGAGGTTCCCAGGGGTTATGAAAGTTGACTTTTGAGGTCAAAGATGGTATGTTGGGCATGATGTATTGTGATTGATGCTTATGCATGATGATGATGTTGCATGGTTATGCATGATGTATATATGATGCCCTGCTTGATGATGTATGAATGATATGTTTATGTTCCTTGTGATGATGTATGTTTATCTTTCCTATGACTTTACGTGTTATGATAATGAATGACACGAAGTATTATGTAACATAAAGTGAAAGATAATGAAAGAGGAACATGAAGTATGAGTGCATGCATTAACAGGTAATGAAAGTAATGATAGCCTTGTAGGCATGGCATGCACATCAAGGTCTTTCTTTCTGATTGACCATTTGCATTAGACTATTCATGCACACCTTAGGTACTGTGACCATGAGGTGCGCTTTCACCGTTATAGAAGGTCTATGAGAGGCCAAGGTCCAGAACCATGAACATAAAGGTATTGCTTATGGTAATGGTACATGTACATTCATACCTTAGGTACTGTTAACACGAGGTGCGATGCACCGTTATAGAAGGTCTATGAGAGGCCTAGGTCTGGAACCATGAACAGAAAGGTATCGTATAGTAAACCTAAACTTTACCCTAGGTACTGTGACCACGAGGTGCGATGCACCGTTATAGAAGGTCTATGATGTGCCTAGGTTCAGTACTATGAATAGAAGGGTAGGGTTTATGGATGACAGGAAAGATAAGTAAAGAATAAGGCATGAAAGATTAAAGAAGATAATGAATATATTATCTATATGTACGTACGATGTATGATCACGAACAAATGTAAAGTATGGTATGATTTTGAAAGAATGCAAAGATGGTTTTACGAAAGAAAAGTATGTATTATTGTAAAACTAGAACTCACTCAGCAACGCTGACTTTTATGCATTTTCCAGTTGGCAGGTGAGCATTGCTGAGGATGTCATGTCGAGGCGGCTGCTCAGCTCTTTTGGATGGCATCCATTATATATATAAAGCTTTTGTGATGTAATACAACAATGTATTTTTGTAACGACAAATGATGCATTATTTTGCAAAAGTTTTATGATGAAATGAAATGCCATTTTTGAATGTTTCCTGCTGCGAATGTTTATGTAAAATCACTATAAATTATTGTATTATGTGCAATGGTTGACCAGCAGTAAGCGTCCCGGAAACGGGCCTTACAAGTTGGTATCAGAGCCAAAGTTTAAGTGAAATGGGTAAATTTTCAAATGAACCTTAACTGAAACTGAGGATGGGACGGAAAGGGAAAGGGATGCCAATGTGCCATCAGGTATATTCGTAAAGTTAACTGGTTTTATGTGCGTATGGTATGTGGTTATGTGTTGTATGTAAATTTAAATATTGATGTGGTCAGGACATGTAATGCTGGGGTATGAAGAGTAAAGTAGTGGCTAATCACAACTGGCCACTGGAATTAGGGACTTACTATACATGCCATAAACTGACCCGTTTCCTTGAATGACTGTATTAGTGTTTAAACCTTTCAGTGTGAGTTAGAGGATGGCTGGTGGTAGATCATCTAAAGCTTCACGTTGTGGTAGACGTGGTGCGGACCCACGGGTTATGAGAGGAAGGCCTAGGGCCGGAAAGGTGGTTCATGAAGAACTAGAAACCCCTCATCCGTAGGGCGGAGATAAGAGTGCTAACCTGAGAGCCTCAGTGAAGGAGGCAGTTATGGAAGAAGTGCATCAAGTCATGCAGACGATCCTACCATCTGTGGTGACCGAAGTAATAAAGGCAGTTCGAAAGAAGACAACCCAAGACTGAGACGGTTCTGTCTGATGATAAAGAAGAAGAGGAAGAAGCAGAGCATGCGTGGAGAAGTATGATGGTACTTTTGATGGAAACGGCACTACTGCTGCTGCTCACCGGTGGGTGAGGGAAACGGAGGTTGTTCTCGATCAGCGAGTGCCGTGAAGATCAAAAGGTGATGTTCGCTGCCCAATCTTTTGTGGATTCGGCTCTGTGCTGGTGGGACAACATTGTCCAAGCCGAGGGTAGCAGTGCCATCGGGAGGAGGAGATGGTCTGAGCTGAAGAAGTTGGTGATGGAGGAGTTTCTTCCTCACCGGGAAATGGACAAGGTTGAGAGGGAGTTCCTGCAACTAGAGGCAGGAACTATGACGCACTAGCAGTACAACACGAAATTCAATGAGATGGCACGTCTGGTCCCGGATCAGGTGACACCTCTGTCCCGAAAAATCAAGAGGTACATTCAGGGTTTGCCAGCGGATATTCGCAAGCACATGATCGCTGCCCGGCTGAGCACGTTTAGGTCGGCAGTGGATTTGGCAGGGAAATTATATGACGAGAGGATGGTGGTGATGAAGGAAGGTGGAAAGAAGAGTGGTGGTGAGCGAAACTGGCAGGGGAGAGGTTTGGTTTGGGGTATGCTTCCATGGGTAACAAGAAGGCACGGTGGATGACTGCCGTGTGTAGGTATAAAGACGTGTGTTAAGTGTTGGAGATAAAATAGCGGGGAATGTAGGCTGGGGTTGAATGTATGCTTCAAGTGTGGGAAGCCGGGGCATATAGCCAAGGACTGTCGTACGGTCTAGTGTTTTAACTGTGGCATGGAGGGCACGTGAACAAGGATTGTAAGAAGCCCAGGGCTGAAAGTTCCGGGGTGAAGAAAACTGGAGGTGAAGGACCAAGGGTGAACGCCAAAGCATTCACAATGACACAGGAGGAAGCTAGAACGGACTCTGATGTCGTGTCCGGTACGTTTCCGGTGAACCAAACTATAGCTTCTGTGCTATTTGATTCTGGTGCTAGTAAGAGTTTTATTTCTGCTGCTTTCTGTGCTAAGTTTCCTGTTAGTAGTAGACGTATTGATGCGCCCTTTGATGTAAAAACTGCCATAGGTAAGTCTACCAGGATTTCTGAGATGTTAGAGGGCTGTGATGTGGAGCTAGAAGGTCATAAGTTTCCTGTTAGACCGTTCGTGATGACCTTGGGTGGTTTTGATTTGGTTCTTGGGATGGATTGGTTGGCGGACTACAAAGCGAATATTGTGTGTCGCAAGAAGATGATCCGTTTAACAACGCCTGGCAGTAGTTCGGTGACGGTTTATGGTGATCGGGTGACTACGATTTCGTAGGTGATTTCAATGGCGGTGGCGGGAAAGTGTATGAGGCGTGGATGTAGTGCCTACTTGGCCTATGTAAAGGATGTGGATACGCCAACACCACAACTATCCGATGTACCCATTGTGTGTGACTTTCCAGACGTATTCCCAGAAGACTTATCAGGAGTGCCACCTGACCGTGAGATCGAGTTCCAGATTGATTTGATACCGTGTGCCCAACCTGTTGCCAAGGCACTGTATCGTTAGCTCCAGGAGATGAAGGAGTTGATGGAGCAGTTGAAAGAGCTGCTTGATAATGGATTCATTAGACCAAGTTTCTCTCCTTGGGGTGCTACGGTCCTGTTTGTAAAGAAGAAGGACGGTTGTATGAGGATGTGTCTTGACTACCGTGAGCTGAATAAGTTGACAGTGAAGAACCGATACCCCTTACCGAGAATAGACGATTTGTTCGATCAGCTTCAGGTGCCAGTTGGTTTTCAAGGATAGATCTTCGATCTGGTTACCATCAGTTGAAGGTGAAAGAGCAAAATATCCCTAAAACAGCATTCCGTGCGCGCTATGGTCACTACGAGTTTCTTGTCATGTCTTTTGGTTTGACCAACGCGCCGACTGCTTTTATGGACCTGATGAATCGTGTGTGTCAGCCGATGTTGGATAAATCAGTGATTGTGTTCATTGATGATATCCTGATTTATTCGAAGAGCGAGAATGAGCATGCCGGTCACATTCAGGAGGTTCTGGGGACGTTGAGGAGGGAGAAGTTGTATGCAAAATTCTCCAAGTGCGCGTTCTGGTTGCACGAAGTTCAGTTCTTGGGTCATGTGGTGAATCCTGACGGGATTATGGTGGACCCGGCAAAGGTGGAGGCGGTTATGCAATGGAAGTCACCAAAGATGCCATCCGAGATTTGTAGCTTCTTGGTTTGGCGGTCTACTATAGAAGATTCATTCAAGACTTTTCCTAGATCGCTTCTCCACTAACCAAGTTGACCCGAAAAGATGTGAAGTTCGTATGGGTCAAGCTCAAGAGAAGGCATTCGAAGAATTGAAGGCGAGATTGACTCAAGCTCCTGTTTTGTCATTACCCGATGGGAGCGAAGATCTGGTGGTTTATTCATATGCTTCCTACTCGGTTTCGGGTGCGTGTTAATGCAGAGAGGGAAGGTTATAGCCTATGCGTCCTGACATTTGAAGGTCATGAGGTCAACTACCCTACTCATGACTTGGAGCTAGCAGCCGTGGTCTTTGCACTAAAGATTTGGAGGCACTATCTTTATGGTACGAAGTGCACCATTTTCACAGACCACAAGAGTTTGAAGTATTTCTTTGAGCAGAAGGATCTGAACATGAGGCAGAGGAGGTGGTTGGAGCTTATAAAGAATATGATTGTGAGATCCATTACCATCCGGGCAAGGCCATGTGGTGGCGGATGCCCTTAGCCGAAAGAGAGGCCCGAGCCGATTCGGGTGAAAGCATATGAGCTGATCATGACCTCTGATGTGATGAAGCAAGTCAAAGAGTTTCAAGATGAGGCACTGAAAGAAGAAAATCTTAACTCTGAATGAATGAGAGGTCTGGTTGGGAAATCGGGAGAAAAACACTCGGTGTTAGAACCTGATTCGGTCGTGTGTGGATTCCTCGTTTTGGGGATCTACGGTAAAGATTATGGATGAAGCTCACAGACCCGATACTCTATCCATCCCAGTGCCACAAAGATGTACCAAAGACATGAAGAAAGATTATTGGTGGTCGAGTATGAAGCGTGACGTGGTGAAGTATGTGAGTAAGTGCCTTACTTGTTTGCAAGTGAAGGCTGAACATCAAAAGACGTACGGAATATCCAACCTTTGGATATACGAGAATGGAAGTGGGAGCACATCACCATGGATTTCATTACGAAGCTGTCACGTACTCCAAAAGGGTACGATGCCATATGGGTGATTGTGGACCATCTGACGAAGAGTGCTCACTTCCTACCAATCCACGAGACATATTCATCTGAGAGGTTGGCTGACCTATCCATCAAGGAGATTGTAACTCGTCATGGTGTGCCGGTGTCCATTGTGTCTGATCGTGACGCCCGGTTTACATCTAAATTCTGGAAGAAATTCCACGACGCCATCGGGACGAGGTTACATATTAGTACGGCTTATCATCCCCAAACTGATGGTCAGTCAGAGAGGACCATTCAGATGTTCGAAGACATGCTTTGGGCATGTGTGATTGATTTTGGAGGAAGTTGGGATGACCACTTACCGTTAGCTAAATTCTCGTACAACAATTGCTATCATGCTAGCATTGGCATGCCACCATACGAGATGCTATACGGTAGGAGATGCAGACCACCAGTTTGTTGGGGTAACATTGGTCAGAAAGACTTAGGGAGCGTCAAGGTAATCGAGGCTACGACTGAGAAGCTTGAGATGATCAGGGCCTTCATGAAGGCAGCCAAAGATAGACAGAAGTCGTATGCCGATAAATGACGTAGACCGATTGAGTTCCAGGTGGGTGACCGGGTTATGTTGAAGGTCTCACCTTGGAAGGGTATTATTCGCTTCCGAAAGCGGGGCAAGTTGAGCCCGAGATACATAGGCCCTTTCCGAATCATTGCTCGGGTAGGAGAGGTGGCCTATTGATTGGGCTTACCCGATGAGTTAAGTGGAATTCACTCGACATTCCATGTATCTCATTTGAGAAAGTGCTTACTTGATGAAGACATGATTGTTCCATTGGAGGATATCGAAGTAGACGAACGGCTAAATTATGTGGAGAACCATTGGCAATCATTGATTGAAAGGAAAAGAGGCTGAGGAATAAAGTGGTTCCCCTTGTGCGTGTACAGTGGAAGCACAAGAAGGGATCCGAGTCCACGTGGGAGACTAAAGAAGAGATAAGGTATCATTACCAACAATTCTTTGAGGAATAACAGGTTTCGAGGACGAAACCTATTTAAGGGGGTGGACTTGTAACACCCAGTTATTTTAAAGTCAAAGAAAAGAATGAATAAGTGAAAGAAAAGAAGGAAAAGAAATAAAACCCAAGTCTAGGGGGTAAAAAGTGTCCAAAAGGACAAAATGTTTGAAAAGTGGGTGTAAAAGGTGGTATGGCCACCCATATGTGACATACACCACTGATTTTTGGGTTTTAGAGAGAGAAAGAGCAGCAATTCTCGGTTTTGAAGGAAGAACAAGAAAGAATTCGAATTCAAGGTAAGAATTCATGCTTTTATGGTGTTCTTAACTGGTCATATCCTCGGGTTTATGCTTATGTGTGTTTGTATGTGTTCGGGTATGTTCTTAGTGGGTTTCTAAGCAGTTGAATTCAATTGCAAACGAGTTTGGAGGAAGCCATACTTAAAAGCTACAAAGGTGAGTTATAGGAACCCTATTTTACTGGTTTTTAACTAATTTTAGGGCTGGAAATGCATGAATGTATGTTTTTATATAGCTGGGTTTCGGACCCGTGTGCTTCAATGTGTGTATGATGATGTTATGATGTGATGTGTGACTATGTTCATGGTTGATGATGTATGATTGTGTTCTAAGCTTAGAGGGTAAGATTTAAGCTTAAAACCTGATGAATGGTGCATGGAAATTGAATATGATGTTTTAGACCCACTTGATAAGTCTTTAAATCTGCCTAAGTGTTTGGAAGTAAATGCGGATGAAAAGGGTTAATGTGGTTGAACATTAACCAATGGGTAAGTCAATGCGGGTGAAGTCAATACGGATGAAGTCAATGCGGATGAGCATTTGCCTAAGTCTGGGAAATGCAGATGAGCATTTGCCTAGGTATGGGAAATGCAGATGAGCATTTGCCTAAGTCTAGGAAATGCGGATGAGCAAAGTAAGTCAATGCGGATGAAGTGAGTCAATGCGGATGAGCATTGACTAAGTATAGAAATGCGGATGAGCAATGTAAGTCAATGTGGAAGTGAGTCAATGTGGATAAGCATTAACTAAGTATAGAAATGCGGATGAGCAATGTGAGTCAATGCGGATGCTATAGCAAATGCGGATGAACTGTAGGAAATGTGGATGACTATAGGAATGCAGATGAACACTTAGAAAAATTTTGAATTTTTGGGTGAAAAGGAGTAATTAGGCTTTGATCTAGTCGGTTCCCGGGGGTTATGAAAGTTGACTTTTGAGGTCAAAGATGGTATGTTGGGCATGAAATGTATTGTGATTGATGCTTATGCATGATGATGAGGATGTTACATGGTTATGCATGATGTATGTTATGTATGTATGATGCCCTGCTTGATGATGTATGAATGATATGTTTATGTTTGTTTTGATGATGTATGTTTATCTTTCCTATGACTTTACATGTTATGATATGAATGAACGAAGCATTATGTAACGTAAAGTGAAAGATAATAAAAGAGGAACATGAAGTATGAGTGCACGCATTAACAGGTAATGAAAGTAATGATAGCCTTGTAGGCATGGCATGCATATCGAGGTCTTTCTTTGTGATTGACCATTTGCATAGAACTATTGCTGCATCCCTTAGTACTATGACCACGAGATGCAATGCATCGTTATAGAAGGTCTATGAGAGGCCTAGGTCCAGAACCATGAACAGAAAGGTATTGCTTATGGTAATGGTACATGTACATTCATACCTTAGGTACTGTGACCACGAGGTGTGATGCACTATTCTAGAAGGTCTATGAGAGGCCTAGGTCCGAAACCATGAACATAAAGGTATCGTATAGTAAACCTAAATTTACCCTAGGTATTGTGACCACAAGGTGCGATGCACCGTTATGGAAAGTCTATGATGGGCCTAGGTTCAGTGTTATGAACAGAAGGGTAGGTTTATGGATGATAGGAAAGATAAGTAAAGAATGAGGCATGATATATTAAAGAAGATAATGAATATATTATCTGTATGTACGTACGATGTATGATCATGAACGAATGTAAAGTATAGTATGATTTTGAAAGAAAGCAAAGATGGTTTTACAAAATAAAGTATGTTTTATTGTAAAAGTAGAACTCACTCAGCAACGCTGACTTTTATGCAATTTTTCAGTTGGCAGGTGAGCATTGCTGAGGATGGCACGAGGTGGTTGCTCAGCTCTTTTGGATGGCATCCATTTATATATAAAGCTTTTGTGATGTAATACAACAATGTAATTTTGTAACCAAGAAATGATGCATTATTTTGCAAAATTTTTATGATAAAATGAAATGCCATTTTTGAATGTTTCCGCTGTGAATGTTTATGTAAAATCACTATAAATGTATGTTTTATGTGCAATGGTTGATCAGCTGTAAGCATCCCGGAAACGGGGCCTTACATAGTTGTTACATTTGTTTAATTTTGTCAGTTTAGTTGTTAAACGTTGGACTATGCATTGGAATTCTGTCTGGGATTTAATCCCTAAAAAGGGTCACGTATAAGGTGATCAAACGAGTTTTCAAATGTTAAAAGGATCACGTCTGAGGTGATCAACAGTTCTTGAAGTTAAAATGGTCATGTCTGTGATGATCAAATGCTTGAAATGTTTTATCAATAGTTAAAAGGGTTAAGAGTCAAATGGTCATAGAGTCAAAATCTTAAGTATGAGCCCATTCGCACGACTGGACCATGAGTATTGACTAGCCGTACGGTTGGACCATATGTATGAGCCCAATTGCATGACTAAACCACAAGCATGGCCCAAACGTGCGATTGGACCATCAGCATGAGTAAACTCACACGATCGGTTCACAAAATGAACAATCGCATGAATGGAGGTGACCAAATGACACAGTCGCACGACTGACATCTAGTCTCACGACTGAAGGAGACCGACTGTGCCAGTCGCACGATTGATACTCAGTCGCATGAATGAAGTATGTGACTGGGTTCAGTCGCACGACTGGAGAAAACCCTTATATAAAAGAAGAGGGAGTCGGTCGAAGTCATTCATCACTCCCAAATCACCCCCAAATCGCACGACTATACCGTTACTCTGCCCGATTTGCATTTGACAATTCTAGACCACTGATTGCTGTGTACTGACGATTTCTAGTGATTATATAGATAAAGTGCTGTGCAATCCACTCAAATGTCCATAAATTTGTGCCCTAATGATCGAGTTTAAGCCCTAAACAGAACCGAGACTTGGTTTGCCTAAGAAACTAATAAAAACTAAGTACATTATTTAATTAAAGGTTATTAAGTGTTATGTCGGTTATTTGGGAAACTAATGAGCCAAACCATGACGTCTAACATTAAGTCTTGCTCAAAATATGAATATGAATTGAACAAACAGTCTGTCATGCGAATGGACACCCTGATGAATTTCAATCGCACGACTGAGCTGGGCGAATGGCTTAATCGCACGACTGAACTATTCGTATGAGTTCAGTCGCATAACTGGTGTAAACGCATGGGATAGCATACGACAAAGCCCAGTCGCATGCTCAGTCATACGTATGAGCTCAATCGCACGACTAGATCTCAGTCGCACAGTTCATTCGCATGACAAAATAGAAGATATCAAGTCAAATGAATCAAATTGTCACTCATTGACACACTAACGTTTATTTGCATTGTGTAACAGATGATGAGTCGTTGGCCCATGAGCACTAAGCACAATATTTTTGCATATCTGGATCTGACCTCACGGAATGCGGCTGATTTATCGGGCATTATTACATTCTTACGGAGATCGAGGATCTTGCGTGCTACATCGACTCCGTGCACATCGTACCAGTCAGTTCAGTAGGATTTCTAGGAAAGCGCAACCGTTGACAAATCCTCAGAGCCCCACTGTATCAGGAGCTCCATTTTCAGTCAGGATATAGAGATCACTGAGGATGATCTCCGGACAATCTTAGAGTTTGGGGACGATGCTGACTGCCCAACACAACTACATCCACTAACGGTACGAAGTTGTTTTCTGCGGGCCAAGTACTCGGGGGATATCACCGCAGGTCTGCTCAACAAGAGAAACCTGTGCCCCCAATTTAAGTACTTGGCCATGTGCTGCTTTACTGCATTGCCTCCATGAAGGGAGGCTTCGATGAGCTATCTGGTCAGATTCAAAACGCTACGTAGCATTGGTGTTGAACCATCCATTCAGCTTCTCCAGGATGATCTTCACCTACCTGGTGGAGAACATCGAGGCGAAGGCCAAGGAAGGCTTTTGCATGTACCCTCGCTTTATGCAGATGATCATTGATCAAAAGCTCCCTTCACTGCCAAAAGAGAAGAAGGATGTCGTGGTGCTTGAGGTGATGGACGATACCACCTTCCTCCTCGAGGGGGTCGAGGAAAAAGAGGATGGCTTAGCCCCGCGGGATGAAGCCCAAGAGATAGAGGTACACGTTGATTACAACCTCTTCCCCTACTGCCACCATAACTACCACTACCACCACTACCTCACCCACCACCGCTATTACTACACCACCCACCATACTACCACACCTCCACCTACCACTACCTCACCCACCACCACTACAACCACTCCACCCACTCATATACCACCACCATATTCACCTGTTCTACCACTACCACCACTACCCACCAAGCTGGACCATCATCCCACCCATCATTCACTACCGGGTCATCCCTACCCCCATTGGGGTAGAGGAACAGTTGTCAGCACTCAACAGAATGGTGCTAAAGCTTTTGGCAGTTGATGAGGAGAGAGCTGCACAACTATGTCAGCTTGCGGAGCTTAATGCTACCTAAGCTCAGCAGATATCTCAACAGGCCCAGTAGATCACCCAACTCAAGGAGTAAATATCCAATCAGCTAAAAAGATTGGGGAGTAGGAGACTGCAAACAAATCCATCATGCTTAGATTCAAATGCACTAAAGATGAGCCTTTTAAGATCAGAGAGGGAGATGATGATGATAAGGATGAAGATGATGAGGATGATGATGAGGATGAGACAGAAAAAGGAGGTGATGAGGGAGTAGGAGAGGAAGAGGGAGGAGATGATGAAGAAGAAGATGATGCGGGTGCATTGGCTGCCATACAAAGCAGAGAAAGACGTTCCAAGAAGTCATAGGATCAAGAGAGCCTCGTCCTCGGCCCCGACTGAAGAAGAGCACATGATTCAAGATAAAAGTAATGTTTAGATGTTTATGTAATTTTAAATCTTGTGTAATTGAATCATGTATTAAACATATGTACTTAATGTTTATATATATATTTGCTATTTAACTGTCTTGATTATTAACAAATGATAGATGTGTTAAATGTCTAAATCAAGCAGATCAACCATCTCAGCAAGACTAGTATGATGTTGCTCCCTTACAGCAAATCAAGTCTCAATTCACTATGATACTTGATTTGCAAGGGATTGTGAGGAGGTCTATGAGTTATACTCCTGAAGAAGGAGAAACAATTCATGACCTTACTGATGAGCAACTTGCGGAGATGTTCTGGCTAAATCTGGATGAAATAGTCAAACATGCCCCTACTGTTGATGTGGCTAGTGACAACGAGCTTAATGATGTGGACGAAATAGAGATTAAAGATGTCACAACCCATCATTATCCAGAGTATACTGACAAAGAGAGAAATGTAGTCCCTAATCTGGGTGACACTCTCGTCAGTGATACATTTGAAAAACTAGATAAGATGGAGCAAGAATCAGAGAAGAATAAGGATCAAGCCCAAGCCTTGAAGGCTGATGTCAACATCAAAAAGGCTGAATGGGCAGCTTGTTTTGCAGAGATCTGAGCCAATGCACTGTTCCAAATCCGAGTGTCTACACCAAGCTCTACAAAGTGAAGAAGCATCTGAAGGTGTGAGGAAGGATTACAGCGTGGGCATATTTTGAGGATCTAAATGTATATGCTGTCAAGAGGGAGAAGGGAATCGAGTACTTCAGATTCCCACAAGATCTGAAGACTCCTCCTAGTTTTGAGATCAACCAGCTGGCTAAACTGAAGTTGTTATATGCCAAAGCAAATGTCAGGCTGGTTTGAGGCTGCATTGTAGAAAGAGTACCACACTAGGTCGGTCAACTTCAAACCTCAACAACCGATGAGGTACATCAGACGGTCTGAAGTTGATTCCATTACTGGAAAGCCAAAGATAGTGCTGAAGTGGAGTCCTCCGTGCATGATGTCAAGAATCCCTCTAAGGGAAATGCCACAGGACATCACTCCACACTATAAGTGGTGGTACTATGATTGGAGAACAGGTGAAGCTGTTATAGTCTTGCAAAAAGAGGGACAAATGGATACTATTTGGGTATTTGACCCAATATGGCTAACTAACTTGTCAACTGATGATGTATACACATTGTATAAATGACCACTATTTTATGATTTGCAAGACATTGTAGAAGCCCTCCAATTCCAAAATGTTATAAGGCTCTGTTTCGCATTTGAGATACATGATGGAGCTACAAAAGAGGAGAAGTAGAAGAAGTTTGAAGAGTTGATGAAGAATGTTAGAAAATAGAGTAAACTAGGTCCAAGGGGGAGTTTGTAGATACATGTGTACCTAGTTTAGGAGATCAAATGTAAAATGTCTTTCATGTCTTATGTATATGTAACAGAATGGGTATGAATGAAATATAATGTGTTGGTAATGCTTATAATGTTTAATATTTCATTGATTATTGTTTGATAACGCATATTGAACTAACTATATAGGTTTGTGGTTGTTTACATAGTTCTTAGTCAATAATGATTGAGAAACGTGCTTAAACTTAATCGTGTGAAGTTCTCATGTGAATGGGCCATGCTAATGGACCATACGCATGAATACTTCATACTAATGAACCAACCGCATGACTGGACCGGGAGACTAGATCAGTCGCACCAGTGTAACATGAGATTGACTCAGTCATACGACTAGACCTTCAGTCATGCGGATGGATCAACCGCATGCTTCAGTCGCACAAATGGAATACCCTAACCTATAAATACCACTTAATTCGTGGAAAAACAAAACAATTCGAATCCCTACGCACTAAATCGTACCCTAGCCATACAAAGACCCAGGAAAACCTGTTCAAAGTTCATAGATCGCAGTAAATCATCTTACAATCGTTCTTAACATCTTGATTCATTCTAGATCGATTATACTTGCGTTCTCACTGTTGGATTGCCAATCAAATAGGATTCTGCATTATTTGGTTTGGTATACATGTAAATCAGTTAGTACTTCGTACCTAAACGGTCCTAACATGAGACAACACAACCTGAAGCTCCTACTGAGCATCAGCAAGTTTCTACTTCTGATCCATAGCAGGGTTTTGTCCCCTTTCAATCTGAACCTGCTAGAGATGAAGACCCAACTGAGAAAGACAAACAAGATCAACAAGGTGCTGCAGGCCAGTCTTCTCAGTTAAAAGATTTGAGAAGGAGAAAAAGGATGGCTTCTAAACCAAATCCAAAGAAGAAGACGAAAGAGGCATCCATCTCCAAAACTTAGGATGAGTCAGAACATCCTGAGGATATGCAACAAGAGGAAGCTACACCAACTCCAATTCAAGTAGCTCCTCTAGCATCAAAAGACCCATGTTGTCATGGACATACACTACAAATCTAGAAAGATGGCATGTAATCAGATATCAAGGTGTTAAAGATGTCTACGCATGGCAAGACATGTTCAATCTACCTCTGCATGATCTCTTTGATATAAGAAAACACAATGAGAGTGTGAGTGATCCTAATCATCTTATGAAGAAAGGGATGGTCATTATAATGATGAGGATTGTTGGTATCTGAAGTCTTCAAGTGTTTCCTTAGAAAAACATTCTTGTTGGACCCTTGAAAGGATCATACATGCCAACTCAATGGGCGATCTGATGATTGTTCTGCTGAAATCCCTAAGTCCAACAAGAAATGTGGATGAAGAATCTGCTTAGAAGAAAAAGTATTGTCCCTCGCATTTGTCAATGCGGAAGGCACAGAACAAATACGGACAAGTACTTACTCTTCCACATTGACTAATGCGGAATACAAAGTATATGCGGACAAGACTTTGCTCATTCGCATTGACAAATGCGGATGACCGAACAAATGCGCACAAGTATTTGTTCATCTGCATTAACCAATGCGGATGACCAACATACTAATGTGGTTGATCAAGTGAAGATGATGATCAAGTTAACTCATCCGCATTTGTCAATGCGGATGAACAAGCAAATATGCGGATGAACAAGCAAATATGCTGATGAATACTTAGACTAGTTCTGATGTAATAGGTCAGGGGTAGTTTAGTCATTTTGTAAAAGGCATCTTGTCTGCCTATAAATAGAATAGATACCTCGTACATGAGGTGACGGCTGATAGATAGAAAATTTTTGTTGAAATTCTTCTCTGTATTTATCAACTTTCATATATCAATACAAAAGCATTTATGGTATTTTTCTTGCATTGAATGTTCTTTGATTGTTTGTTTTTCTGCCACTCATCATTGACATGGTTACCATATTCGATTCACAGTAAGAATATCACTCTTACTCAACCCTGGTCAATTGGTATCAGAGCTTTGGCTCTTGATTCTTTTTCAGATCTGTGAAAGAACTAAATAGAATTTGATTGATCTGGTAATCGAGTTGCTAGTAGAGTATATCATATTCTCTACTTAGTAAACAATAGAAATTACTCTTGTCAACACATACTCATCAAAATACTCACACAGAAACTCAAAAAACTCAGTATCATGACAGATCTGTTTCTGAATTCCGTTGGAATTGTTTGGACTAAGTTCGACTAATCAATCCCAAAATCATCTAAATCTATATTATACAAGTTAACACATAGTTAAAATGGATTCTAACAACTACTCAGAACTTGGTCATACACCTAAACCTCCAATGCTTAAACATAAATTTGTGTTTAAATAGTGGAAAATCAGGTTTAGGAATTACATCATAGGTGTAGATCCTGATTTTTGGATATCAGTATGCAAGGGGCCATATCCCTATTACTCTGTGTGCAGATCAAGCTGTAATATACAGAACTGCTAGAATACCTATTGAAGATCTGACCTTAGATGAAGAAGACTACAAGAAAATCAGAGAGACCTCAAAGCCTACTCGATTCTGACTCAAGCACTCAAGATGGATGTGCTAAAAAGAATGGAGAAGTATGGAACTGCAAAAGCTGTGTGGGATGCACTCAAAATCATGTGTGAAGGAAGCAGTGAAGTGGCTGAAATCAACAAAGACAAGCTTGTTAATCAGTATGAACATTTCACCACACCAAGGGAGAATCAATCTCTAAGCACTGCACAGATTTGTACAGTTAGTAAATGACTTGGAAATCATGGGAGTCACTTACAAAATTAAAGAATTAAACAAAAAGATGCTTCACAGTCTCCTTGAAAGCTGGAAACAGAATGTAACCATGCTGAAAAATACTCTTGATCTTGAGAGTACTACTCTAGACATCATGATAGCCAAAATTAAAGCTTTAGAACTTAATGAAAGAAGCAGAAATCTTGGTGGACATAGAGTAATTGAAGCTTACAAATTTCCATCAGAATCTCATTCTATGGAAAATGCATTCATCACTGAGGAGGAGGATTTTATCTCATCTAGAGATCAAATGAACAATACTGGGTTCATTACAACTCCACCAATAAATCATCCTTCAACCTCATCTCAACCTCCTAGAGTCACTCTGCTGCTCCTCAAACTCCCAGAGTCAATACTGTTCCTCAAACCAATCCTGAAGACTCAAGATTCGAAGAACAAAGGCAAGTTACAATGCTTTTGTTGCAAGCTTTGAAGCCTACTTGGGAGGAAGACTCACTTCTACTCATCTCATTCAAGAAGATCTAGAGGAAATGGATCCAGATGATGTGGAAGAAATGATCTACAATGGAAAATGGCCATGATTGCAATGAGAGCTAAGAAATTCTTTAGAAAAGGAAGAAAGCTGAGCCTGAATGAGATACAAAACTTGGATGTGATAAATCCAAGGTGAGATGCTTTAACTGTGGCATGGCTGGCCATTTCTCAAGAGAGTGCAATACCCCCAAGAGAAACAATTATCAAAGGAACTCTCCAGGCCAATCATCCTCACAACCTGCCTCAAGCTTTCACTCCAACAATCAACAGAAGTAGTATCATGAACACTAATCATACCAGAATCCACCCAACTGACAAATCAAGCTCATGGAAGCAGTCAGTCTTTAGCCAGTGCTTTTGTAATAAAGCAAGATGGAGTTTGTGACTGGAGTGTGTATGCAAAGGAAGTCAAGCCTCAATTTCAAAATCATGCTCTTATGGCTCACATCAATGATGGACCATCTCCAATGCCTATGAGGTAAAATCTAACCTTTGTAGTGAAAATGCATTAATGAATTGCAAGGGTATATAGGGCATAATCACAAACTGTCTGATAAAATCAAAGAAGAAAAGGTGAAATCAGAGATGATGAAGAGAGAATAAAAAACTTTGAAATCAAAACTAAATCTCTCATCTCTGATATAGAAAAACTACATGGTGAGAAGTATACTTTTGCAGCTGAGAATGAGCTACTTACTGAATAGTAAGCTCAATCTAAAGCTCAACAATCTATGACTGAAGTGAAACTTGAAAAGTTTCAAATGTCTTCAGTCAAGCTACAAGAGATGCTTGATTCCCAAAAGAATGCAAAGGACATGACAGGGATTAGGTATAATTCATGTCCTCCACCATACAATAACAACTACATTGTCATGCCTGATTCTGTCTCACTCTCTGAAGCAATTGAACCTAAAACTATGGAACCTAAATCTGTAGTGAAACAGGTGACAAATCCTCAAACAAACCTGATGTTTATATTGAAACCAATGAGGATAAAATCAACTTTGGTCACCCAATCAAAATCAAAGAGTGTTCAGACAACACAATGAGTGTTATGAAACCATCAAGCCCTGTAAAAGCAATTGTACCTTTTATAAAATTCATACCATCTGTTTTACAAGGAAAAAAGAAATATGTCAAGACAGTAAAACCCACTACTGAGAGTAGTTCTGATAATGAGATTATATGTCCACAAAATTCAAGCAAATCAGAAAAGGTTTCACTGAAAAAGAAACAAACTGTAACACTGAGTTCAACACATAAAACATCATCAGACCCTCAGTCTTCAAGATTAAGGCATCGAGTTGGGTTTGATATCTGTAAGAAGGAACATGTTGACCAGTTGAGAAAGAAGTGAGAAATAGGTTGAAGAAACAGAAACAACCCAGAGAATTGAACAAAAGTAGTGTTGTGAAGCAAACTACTAAAAGGGCTTATTTGGATTCATCACCTAAAGAAAAGAAAGTGACTCATCAAAAGAAAATATCAGTTGAGTCACACAAGGAAAAATCTGATTCAAGAAACAAACAAATGTATTGTGATATTTGTGACATGTTCAATCACAAGATAACTAAATGCTTCTTCAATCAATATTGTTCTATTTGTGATATGAATAATCACTCCACCAAAAATTGCTATTTCAACAAGTATTGTTCAATCTGTGACATGAACAATCACAATACATATGATTGTTACTTCAATCATAAGGGGTTAAGAATTCCCCAACACAAGCCCATCTCAAAAACATCTACTGTGCACTCTATGAGACCTCATTTTCATAATACTCAATCTAGGACACCTAGATCAACAAATGACAGAAATAACTTGAAGAAATTAAGGAAGGGTCAAAGAAATCATCCATAATGAAACACAAACTTGACCGTCCTAAGCAAAAACCAACTTTTGATAATGAAACTAGGGCTAAATTTTTACAAAGAAATAGAGACCAATTATTTCATTATTCATCTGAATCCTCAGTAGATGTTGATGAGATGACTCAACCAATTCATCATCAAAAATCCCCAGAACACCTCCATCCAAATCACAATTCTGAGGGAAATACTAGGAGGTGACTATCATGAATAGGAAATGGAAACCCAAGACCATCATGGCTTGGGTTCCTCATTCTAATTAGTTCTTTTTGCTTGTAGGTTCATCCACACAGGTCTAATAGCCTATGGTACGTAGATAGTGGATGCTCCCGACACATGACTGGATATCGTTCCCTCCTTCATGACTTCAAGTACATACAAGGAACTACTGTGGCATTCAGTGGAGATTCAGAAGGTGGTAGAATTACAAGAGAAGGATCTATGAAAAACGAGATGTTGAGCTTTGAAAGAGTGAATTACTGTGAACAACTGAATTTCAAACTGCTAAGCGTGTCTCAGATCTGCAACAAAAAATATTCCACTCACTTTACACACACTCTCTGCTACATTCTGAAACCTGGATTTCAGATCCCTGAAGAATTGGTTGTCTTAAAGACTTCAAGGAAGAATGATACATATGTCTTAAACCTATGTTCTGCATCACCTAAGGAAGAAACATTTCTTTTGTCTAAAGCATCATTTGATGAGTCACAGATTTGGCATAGACGCTTGGGGCACACTAACTTTAAAAATATGAACAAGTTAGTCAAAGGAAACCATGTCATTGGTCTTCCTCAAAAAGAATTCAATTTTATTGATCAATGTTCAGCGTGCCTCAAAGGAAAACAACACAAGTTGTCTCACAAAACCAAGTTGGTGAACACTAACAATACTCCATTGAAGTTACTTCACATGGATCTATTTGGACCAACTCATGTAATGAGTATCGGAAAGAAACAATATTGTCTAGTGATCATTGATGACTTCTCTTGATTCACATGGGTGTTCTTCCTACTTCATAAAAACAAAGCATCCCAAATCATTCCAGAATTTATCACTAAAATTGAAAATCAACTTGATCTTAAAGTCAAAATAAAAGAATGATAATGGTACAAAGTTCAAAAATGAAAATATGAGTTCCTTTTGTGCAACCAAAGGCATTGCTCATCAATTCAGTGCAGCAGAACTCCTCAACAATATAGGGTAGCTGAAAGGCAAAATAGAACACTGATTGAAGCAGCAAGAACGATGCTTGCCGATGCTAAACTGCCAATCACTTTCTGGGCAGAAGCAGTTACACATCATGCTTTTGTGCAAAATCGAACTCTGATTGTTAAGAAAGTAACATGACACGTTATGAACTAATCTTCCATAGGAACCATTCATTGGATTCCTCAAATCATTTGGTTGTGTCGTCTCAATATAAACACCCGTGATCATTTAGGAAAATATTCATCCAAGTCTGTTGAAGGATTCTTTGTAGGTTATTCTTCTGTCTCCAAGGCTTATAGAGTGTTCAATCCTAGATTGAACAATATTGATGAATATACAAATGTTTAATTCAAGGAACATTTCTTTCCCAAATCTACCAATGCTTCTGACTGGTTGTTTGATATGACACATTTACAAAATCATTTGACTAATTTCACTTGTCTGATGCAGGAAATATATTTCAGGTGATATTTCATCAACTGTAGAAAGAAGATATAATATCCATTGATTCCACCTACATTTGATGAACATATGAATGAAGATGTTCCTTTTCAAGCTGATCCCATCAGACACTATCACAAAACCTTAATGTTTCTTCTGAAGAAGGTCCCAGCCTGGTACCATCTCACTCAGATGACTTGTCAAATGAGTTCAGAAATCAAAAACAGGCTTCTTATCTAGTAGACACACAAGGTACATCAAATGATGCAAGCAATCTCAGTGTTGCTGAAGAGTAGCAATTACTGAAACAGAAGTTGACAATCTTCATAATTCGACAACAATACAAGGTGAATGTGCCTCTGACCATAATGAACTGAATGTCTCCAATCTTGATGTAACTATTGCTGGTGACACCATTCTAACCACAAGAATACACAAGAATCGTCCGGTTGAAACCATTATTGGTGATCTTAATGAGAGGCTGACTAGAAGCAAGTCCAGTATTGCAAACATTTGTTTGTTCTCATGCTTTCTATGTCAAACAGTACCCAAAAACATCAAAGAGGCACTTCAAGACAATATTTGGATTGAAGCAATGCAGGAAGAATTGCTCCATTCAAGAAGCAAAAAGTATGGCAGCTGGTAGATCTTCCCGAAGGACAATACCCTATCGGTACCAGATGGCTGTACAGGAACAAGACTGATGATAGAGGGATTGTCATAAACAATAAAGCAAGACTAGTAGCACAAGGATACACTCGGGAAGAAGGAATCGACTACGACGAAGTGTTTGCTCCTGTTTCCAGACTAGAAGCAATCAGAATCTTTCTTGCATATTCTGCGTCCATGAAATTTACTATTTATCGATTGGATGTAAAGTGTGCCTTCCTGTATGGAAAGATTGCTGAAGAAGTCTATGTGAGTCAACCACCTAGCTTTGAAGATCCATATTTCCCTCACAGTGTTTACAAGCTTGACAAAGCTCTGTATGGTCTTCATCAAACACCAAGAAAGTGGTATGAGACTCTATCATCCTTCCTTCTTGAACATGGGTATGAAAGAGGAAAGATTGACCAGACTCTCTTCAGAAGAAAAAGAGGAAAATACATGCTGTTAGTCCAGATATACGTGGATGACATTATATTTGGCTTGACAAACAAGCAACTCTGCAAAGAATTTGAAGACCATAGGCATTCAAAGTTCCAACTGAGTGCTATGGGGGAACTCACCTTCTTTCTAGGGGTGCAACTCTAACAAACAGCAGATGGAATCTTCATCAACCAATCAAAATATGTAGAAACCATGTTGAAGGAATTCCACTTTGCTGACTGTCAGTCTATCAGAACTCCTGTGGATACTAAAGTGAAGATTGGACCTAACCCTGAAGGCAATCATGGATCAGACTCACTATCGATCAATGATAGGTTCACTTATGTATGTAACAGCCAGTAGGCCTGACATTATGTTTGGTGTTTGTGTGTGTGCCAGATATCAAGCTGATCCAAAAGAATCACATGTGAGCGCAGTCAAGAGGATATTCAGATATCTAAAGGGCAAGCCAGCTCTTGGTTATGGTATCCAAAGGAAGGAGAATTTAATCTCAATGCCTACACAGACAGTGATTATGGAGGATGCAACTTCAACAGAAAATCCACTTTTGGTGGTTGTCAATTTCTTGGTCCCAGACTAGCATCCTGGCAATGCAAGAAGCAGACAAATGTGTCTGTGTCCATAGTAGAAGCTGAGTATATTGCTGCATGAGCATGTTGCTCTCAGGTTCTCTGGATTCAAAACCAGATGCTTGATTATGGTTTTAACTTCTTGCACACACCAATTTCTATTGACAACACAGCTGGTGTCTTTATAACTATTAATCCAGTTCAACACTCAAAAACAACATATTGAGATTAGATATCATTTTTGAGAGATTATGCTAAAAAGGGTTTAATCAAATTGATTCAAGTACCAACTACAAATCAATTTGTTGATTTGTTTACCAAGGCATTTGAACCTAGTAGGTTTGAATTTCTGGTTCAGTCAATTGGCATGATTAACCTTGAGTAAAAACCATGAAATCAAAAACAATTTAAAACATCAGGAAACTACAAAAAGAAATCAAGTTTGATGAAGAAAAGAAGTCTGTGGGAAATGATATAATTACATTCGTTATATCATTCACTGTGCTTAATAAAAATGTAAAAGACTGAAATGACTTTCTAGATATGTTGGTAGGCTCAACTTGGAAGAAAAGATACATGCAGTGATGAATTAATTCATATTCAATTGTGAAACACTCATCACAAAGTACATATATGTATTGGCTTATCTAAATGCATGTGTGTGTAGTAACCAAAACACCAGGTAATGATACTTTATGAGTCTCTTTCACCACATCATGTTTCATCTTTGTTTTGCTGACCAAAGACCTGATGAAACTTGCACATGGTGCAGATGTTATGATCCAAAAAACTCCCATGTGGAACATATCCAAAATTGGATGAATCAACAAAGTAATGCATTCCAAGTGAATGAACAAAAGAATCCTATCATGGATCACCTTTCAAAATGAAGTGAAAAGAATCCCAATATGGATCAACATGAAAAAGGATCAAATTAAAAGAATCCCGATAAGGATCAGTGAAAATGAGATTTCATGACTTAAGTACCTGGTAAGAAAAGCTGTGAAAAAGTTCTACCATGCATTGTATAAGAAGGGTTGATCATTTCATGCTTATGTGTGTGAGGTACACATTGAATAATTAATCAACCAAAACATGATAAAAGTCATTTGCATCAAAATATCAACCAGGTATGGGTTTAAGAGGACAAACATACCTTCAATCTTCAAGTTCATGATCATGTCTATTTATTCATAAAGGATGCACAAGTGTAATGTAAGACTGATATGATCCCAACAAAGAGATTTTTCTCTTCATTATTAATATTAATCAAAATAGTATTCAAAAGGTTTTAAATCTTTAAAGTTTCTATCCAAATGTGGACATAAACTTTAGGGGAGTAATTTAAAGTTATTGAGTATGTCCAAATTTTTGTTTATTAACTTAATTTTGAAAAACAAAACAAAAAGAATTTTAGTTGGTGTTGTTGCAATAAGTCATACCATTATATCTCAGCTTATGTAGATTCTTAGTAGCATGATAAGTCTAAGATCGGTCAAAATTGGGAAACTTGTATTAGTTGTGACATACAAGTCAATCCAAGCAAGAATTGACAACTTCAACAGTCAACTTCATAAGAAAATCAATCAATGACAAATCTTTATAAGATGAATAATCAATTCAATCACATTAACTTTTGATTAAGTTCAAAAGCTAATGCAGGTAAGTGCATTAGTTAATGCGGGTGAAGGTAACCCATGCATGTAACTAATGCGGGTAACAATATAATTTTTTTCAAGTGCAACTAATGTGGACAATGATTTTACTCTACCGCATTAGTGTGTGAAGTAGATGTGGAATTTACTCTACCGCATTTGCTACAGTTAACAAATGCGGATGAACAGGTCTCTCTCGCATTTGCTACAGTGCAATGATGACCAAGTGTTGTCAACCGCATTTGGTATAGTTGCACAAATGCTGATTGACTTTGTTTTATCGCATTTGCTACTGTGTACAAATACGGGTAGGATAAAACAAGTAACTCTACCGCATTTGTTACAGTGAATGCTGATGAACACAATCACAAGTTACTCTTCCGCATTTACTACAACAAATGTGGACAGTCAAAGGTTTCAAGTTTTAACTTCTGCATTTTCATCAGTACACAAATGCGGAAAGAATAAAAATAAGAAGAAACAATCAGTTGTGCGAATGGGCTCATGCGTATGGTCCAATCGTACGACTGGTCCATACTCATGGTCCAGTCGTGTGAATGGCCTCATACTTATGATTTTGACTTTATGACCATTTGACGCTTAACCCTTTTAACTATAGATAAAACATTTCGAGCATTCGATCATCACAAACATGATCGTTTTAACTTCGAGAACTTTTGATCACCTCAGACGTGATCCTTTTAACATTTGAAAACCTATTTGGTCACCTTAGACGTTACCTTTTTAGTGATTAAATCCCAGACAAAATTCCAATGCATAGTCCGACGTTTAACAGCTAAACTGACAAAAATAAACAATTGAAACAACTAGAACTAACAGACAAAATTAAAACATATTTTTCTGTAATCTTGTGTGAGGTGGAAATCCTAAGATAGATGTATACCAATTTAATTCTTGAACAGACAGCTTCAAGTTATTGTAACCATAAGTGGAACGATTCATTATGGAAACAAATCATTCGGGACATGTTACCAAAACCTTTTGATGCTAGATTCTTCTTTTCATCGAGAGTCATTAGTAAGTCTAGAAAATCATACTAGTGCCACAAGATGCACACAGTGGTGATGACTTTCAAGAGTTGCAGCCATGATGATTGTCAGTATACTTGTCCTCTTAAATCCATACACAGACTTTTGACACAGATTGGTGATGATTTAAGGTTTAATTATTTCAACAAGCATTTGTGGATCCCACGCATATATGGTAATCACATTCCTCGGGAGATTTTTGAGCAGTCTACGGCTAGTATTCAAGAAGAAACTATTCTAGAGCTTTCAAAGAGATGCAAAGCCTCAGGTCAGTGCCACCACATAGCAGAGAGGCGTAAACACAATGAATTCTAGAATATTTAGGTTATGCTTATCCTCAGGTCAGTGCCACCGCACAGCAGAGAGGCACACAACCTATCTTCTTGTTTCAGCAATTTTATTCTTTTTGCACAGATCACTCAACAACATAGGTTATTAGCTTGATTGCTTTTTGCATTTTTCATGTGCTTTGCTCATTTTATGGTCATCTGCACACATTTGTGGCGTTTATTTTGCTCGTCACCCCTTATTGGAACTTTGTTGATTGTGTTAACCAGAGATAAGATGATAACCCACAGCTTGTTGAACAGCTTAGTTTGAACATGAAATCACCAACGAGGTCTACTTATCTATTGTGTTGAATCTACCGACACATCATCTAATGGTCTAGCAACCTTTAGGTCTACTTTCTTCGTGTTACCTTAGTAGTAGCTAATTTTACTATCATTTTTCCTTTTATTTTTGCATAGAATTCTTAGACTTATACTTCGAATTTTGCATTTTAAACAAATTCTTCTTTTAAAGTCCCAAACTATTTATTCCTGTGTTCTATCATTTTCTATAGTCATTGAATCCGTATCACAGATACGATGTTAGTTCTCTTGGCTGTCCTCCTCCCTCGGTTTTTTCTTTTTTTAATTAAAACAACTAAATTTAATACTAACTTAACCTATTCTCCCCCTAAAACTCTAAAAACGAAAAGGTTTTGCGTTTAGAATTTTAATAGGCGAAGAAATAAATAAAATAAAATAAAATAAAACATAAAAGTAAAAATGATTTCTACTTGTCGAACTAAGTACTGTCATCGGCGGAAATCAGATCACTTTTCTTTTTAACGCCATTGACCTCTAAGAGATATAGAAAACGTATTTTATCAAAGCCTTTTGTGTAGAGGACAGCGCGTTGAAAATCCGTATTAATTTTAACAACATTGATTAAATTCTTTTCAAAACAATCACGTATAAAGTGATATTTAATGCCAATGTGTTTGATCTTAGGATCTTGGACCGGTTTTTTAGTTACGGCTATAGCAGTAGAATTATCAACAATACAGGAGTGTTAGAGAATTTCAAACCGTAGTCCCGTATTTGCTATTGAACCCACATGATTTATGAACAGCAGCTTGCCGCAGCAACATATTTAGCCTCACAAGCTGACAGTGCAACTGATGTTTGCTTCTTACATTGCCACGTGACTAATCTTCTCCCAAAGAATTGACAACCAGCTGAGGTTGACTTGTAGTTCATTTTGCATCCGCCGTAATCCGAGTCACTATACGCTGTAAGTTCAAAGTCATCATCATGAGGATACCACAACCAAAGTGTTGGTGTACCCTTCAAATAACGAAATATCCTTTTGACTCTTATGAGATGGTTGACTTTCGGTTTCGCTGATACCTTGAGCAGAGACACCTTGCGTACATGATGTCAGGTCATGAGGCAGTGAGATACATGAGAGATCCAATCATTCCTCGATACATCGTAGCATCCACCACATCACCATTCTCGTCGGGTACTATATCATGGTTTGTAGCAAGTGGAGTCCCAGCTGCGAAAGCATTCTCCACATCAAACCGACTGAGAATATCGCCTACATACTTGGTCTGATGTAGAAATATCCGCTTTGGTGTCTGACCCCCAATTAACCCGAGAAAGAATTTCATTTCTCCCATGGCACTCATCTTAATTTTGCCTTTATTAATTCAAATTCTTTAAACAATTCTTCATTTTTGGACCCGAAGCTTATGTCATCAACATAAATTTGTACAAGCAGTAGATCACCATCCTTTCCTTTGATAAACAAAGTACAATCATTCACTCCTCTTCAAAACCCATGTTTCACAAGATGATTCGAGAGTATCTCATACCATGCTCTGGGGGCTTGATGAAGCCCATATAGAGCCTTGTCTTGCTTGTAAACTTTGTCCCGATGATACGGATCCTCAAATCCCTCGGGTTCACTGACGTACACTGTCTCTTGGATTTCACCATGAAGGAATGCACTTTTCACATTAAGCTGATAGACTTTAATCTTCATATACGATGCATAGGCTAGGAAGATACGGATGGATTCCATTCTTGCCACAGGTGCAAACATTTTGTTGTAATCGATTCCATCGACTTGTCGAAATCCTTAAACTACAAGCCAAGCCTTGTTTCTGATAATGACCCCTTTGTCATCCTTCTTGCTTTTTAAAACCCATTTAGTGCCAATGACTCACCTTTAGGTTTATCCACCAAAGTCCCCACTCCTAAATTCTTGAATTGAAGAAGTTGTTCTTGTATGGCACTCACCCAAGCCTCATTGTTTAAGGCATCACTCACATATTTTGGCTCAAATTGAGACACAAAACATCGATAAGCACCGTTGTGAAGGTAGCCTTTTTCCATGACTGGGGCATAATAAGCTGAATATAGCTGATTTCTTGTATGTACTCCAGATTGTACATCCCACCATAAACAATTAGACGAGATCCAGGAGTGGTGGGTACAACTATCTCATGATCTAGATTGTCGAAATCCTGGTTGCTAACTCATCTTCAGGAGTGAAGAGAGGGATGTTGAAGGACTTAAAGAATCCATCATAATTAAAAAAGAATGAGGGTCCTTTTCCAGTTGGGGGGTGGTGTATCTCTGAACGTCTACGTTACACCACACTTCTACTTGACCCATTAAGTTGTTGTAAACTCTCTTATTCGGTATGTTGTATCCTTGGAAGATTCCTTCTTCAGCCTTCTTGCTGAACTTGCCTTCCTGAGTTTTCTTCAAAAGGGTGCAAGGTGCGCCAAACGGTTCGAGTTACTCTAGATTTGGTTTACGTCATTGAAGTAACTTGTAACACGTCTTACCATGACGTTTTACCACCAGGACTCGATTTAAAGTGTAGCAAGCATTTGCTCCTACCTCGTTCTAGAATTGGATAGGCAGTTTCGAATCTGCTAGCATCGTCCTGTTTGTCACTATCAAGCTTCGGTTCTTTCGTTCAGCAACTCCATTCATTTGTGGAGTGTAGGCAGATGTGAATTGATGTACAATTCCCTTTTCTTTGAAGAATGCCTCCATCCACTGATTCTTAAACTCGGTACCATTGTTTGAGTGTACTTGTCTTACCTTCAGCTTGTAAAGAGACTCCAAAGTAGTTACCAACTCTTTGAATGACTCAAATGTTTTAGATTTGGATTTTAGAAACATTACCCAAGAGAATCTTGAGTAGTCATCTGTAACTACATAAGAGTATAAGTCGCCGGTGATGCTCCTTATACTGACTGGACCAAACAGATCCATGTGAAGAAGCTCAAGAGGTAGTTCTATGGAATGAACTTTCTTTTCCTTATAAGACTACTTAGTCTGTTTGCCTTTCTTGCAGGCGACACAAAAATCCGTTAGTTAGTAGTTTTTGACATTTACTCCTCGCACTAGATCATTCTGCATCAAGTGGTTCATCTTCCGTGGATTGATGTGTCCCATTCTCCTATGCCAGGAGATCAAATCCTTCTCTGTAGCCTAGGACAGGAAGCACTGAACTTGATGATCTGTTGTGGAGGCCTTTGATAGATCCAAGACATAAAGATTGTTATATCTTGAAGCTGACATTTTGACTTGGTCCTCCAGGATCACATACTCCTTTTTCAAAACATAGCACTTCTTGTTGTCGAATACTACCTTAAATCCTTTGTCACAGATTTAGGATACAGAAAGCAAATTATTTTGAAGATGTTGAACATAGTTTACCTTATCAAACTTTACTTTCTTGTTTCCCACTTCCCCTTGAGTAGTGATGTAACCTCCTTTTTTCCAGCAAATGAAACATGACCTCCTTTAATTTGTTTGACTTTTGACAGGAGAGCCAGGTTCCAAGTCATGTGCCTAGATGCTCCGCTATATACGATCTAAGTATTTGTGGCAGCACTATAGCGAACACCCTGCACATTCAAAGGAAATCATTAGTTAAGGTTAGGGACCCAAGCCTTAACTGGCTTGGGTGACCCAAAGGCATCACACATCATAAATTCCACCCACTATCCATTTGAGGGTGAGGGAAGATCATTCGAGTTCTTGTTCTCATTATCAGACACTGAACTAGATTTTTCTTTCCATAAGCCAGCATTGTGTAAGGCCTGTTTGTGATAAATAGATGATTGGCTTATGGTTTGAACTTTATGTTCATTAATTCTTCTTGGTGGGATCATAGAACTCCTTTTAGAAGAATTAGATTTATGATCATGAAGTTCAAATTTCTTCCTTGGTGTCTGATAGTAAGGACAATTTGACACGATGTGTCCATACTTTCCACAGCTGTAGCATTATCTGCTTTTGACATGTTAGTATAACCGGTTCTGTGGAGAATTATGTGACACTCGTGTGACTTAGATTTGTTTGGGTTTTCACACTTCTTGGTTAGATGTTTTATCATGTTTAACAAAATTAATTGTTTGAACCTTTTTAACATCTTTACTCTTTTGTTTATCTGGACTTAGACATGATGCACTTATTTGGTTAACTTGTTTGGTCTTTTTGGGTTCAGAATTAGACGTATTTGAACCAGACATTACCTTAACCTTCTTAAATTGTGCATCCAGATTAACAATATGCATTTTACCTTTTGTCTTTGAAGTGGTCTCCTTTTGTTTAGTGGCCGATTCAATGGAGTTACTTGTGGAATCTGGATCACTTACAAGAGAAGTGGACACTACATGATCCTTGATTGGGTTATTATTTATTTGTTTGCATTTAGCATCCAACAAGGTCTCATGTGGTGTTGGAACCACTTTGTAACCCAAACCCTCCCCGTTGTTACGTTCTCTCACTAAGTGCTGGACTATGTGAGAAGAACTAGTCCAACTGTGTAGCTTTTGTTTAGTGAGTTTACTTCAACTTCCAAAACTGCTTTTTGTTTCATTGTTTCTTTGTTTCTGTTAGGATCAGTGATCTAAGTTTGATTGATTGACGAGTATTGCAGCGGAATTCAAACAATGAATTAGTCGATTCACAAAAACAAAACGATATTCAATGAAGAACAAAGACGGTTATAGAGAGAGAATATCTGCAAATATATTTCATTCAATATTCGCTTTCGTGGTAATAGAATGTCACCATTATGATTAGGTCGACACCTATTATATAAGAGATGTGACGTCTGCTGATGTCACTTGATAGTGACATCTAACAGATTTATTTCAACTGAAACACAACTACTGAAGATGTCAAAACAGCTGACATCTTCTTACAAAATATGCTAAGTGTTATCAGTTGTTACAACTACTGAGAAATATAAAACTACTCAAACTACAACGACTGAAGAACAAGCTCTTCAGTCGTTTTACAAAACTACTAAAACTAAATATATAAAACTACTGATATCACAACTATTGAAGAAGTACTCTTCAGCAGTTGTGACAAACTACTGACGCTTCAGTACTTGATCTTCAGACTTGACCTTCAGATGTTTCATCAGCTGATGACTTCAGTAGATATCATCAGCTGATGTCTTCAGTCTTTGTCTTCAGACTTTGTACATCAGTTGTTGATATTTAGCACTTGTGAACTCTTCAGCTGTTGTACTTCAGTACTTTGGTCTTTCAGCTTCAGCACTTGTATTCTTCAGCTGTAAGCTTCAGTACTTGTGTTTCTTCAGCTGTTGTACTTCAGCACTTTAGTTCTTCAGCTGTGAAGTCTTCAGCACTTGATCTTCAGCTGTTGAGTCTTCAGCACTTGTCAAACTGCTGATGAAGCTTTCAGCCAGTTGTTGTGATACCATGTGGGACTTAGAGGTTTCTGATCTTGGCTCATTGGTTCTTTGGTCCAACAAACTCCCCCTGAACTAATGCAGCCAAAACCTCTAAATTATTTATTATCCCACTTATTGTTGGCAAAATGTTGGTCTTTTTCCTTCTTGATCAGTAGAGAAGATGACCCATGTAAGCTCCGGCCGGGAAGAAATCTCAGATATTTGTTTGGCAGGTATGAATGGGAACTCTGTTTTGGGGAACTGGACACAGAGTTGTTATCCCATTCATGAGATTTACTTCCCTATAATGAGTCTGTATGACTCTCGAACATAGGCCTCAAGGAGAACAACTTGTTCTCCTTGGAGAGTTTTCTACTCCTCCTTCGAAGAAGACTCTGGACCATAGTACTCAGATAAGTACTTCATGGTCCTGCCATTTTTCAGCTCCCTGTAGTTACCTCCCTATAGACAAATTCATCAGGATGGGTGCCTTCAAGGAGTAACTGGAGCTCATTCTTCTTGATGTCTTCAAGCTTTTTATATAACAACCCCCTTTTAATCATCTTGTTTTCTAGTAAGGCTTGAGGGGTCATCTTTGCTTGATGAGCTTTCTTGAATTCATCAATTATTTCCCAAGGTGTGCCTACAATGGCCAACATGATGGTAGAATCTATTGTTTTTCTAACACCGGCCATTGTATCTGTGGGAATAGTTCTTTTATGGATTCTAGAACTCACCCTGGGGTCTGGCCATACTCTCACTCTCTCCTTCTGATACTGAAATGTGTGCCTGAGAGTGTACAGCCTCTGAGCATGCCCTTTCATGGCTTGTATAGATGATGACTGAGGAAATTCCTTGTCAACCATCTTCAGTAGTTGCTCATTGTGCTGTTTCTGCTGTTCTCATCTTCTATCTTGACTCTAACCATTCCCTTTGAGAGTCAGGTGTGATCATGGTTGACTTCTGGGTTTTGGTAGCTTTAGAACAGCAGAGAGTGGCAGACTATCTCTTCATCCTCTTCTTCTTCTTCTTCCATCCTCAGCACCCTTCTCCTCCTTCTAGGTGCATCATTGATGATGGTTGGGTTGGTAAAGGAATTGGTTTGAAGAATGAGGATGTTTGGTTTTGGGCTTAGGAGATTGGTTTGGAGATTTGAGGGGTAGGCAGTGTTTGAGTGGGTGGAAGGGAAGGTTGATCCAGCATCTTTGTAGTAAGTTTCGCCTTTGTAAGTTTTGCCATTTCTAACCTTTTACCAGCCCCAGCCTCATCAAGGGCTTCAACAATAATCCCCTTGTGGAATTGCTCAGACAGACAGATTCTGGTGGCTATAGCCAGAATAGATCCCTGGTCCACGCGCGAATCTCCATTAAAGATCTTCCTAAGTATTTTGCAATGAAGCGGATCATTATCTCCAATCTCTCTTTTTCAAGAGCATCATACCCAGCTCATCGGGTTTGAATCTCTTGCACTTCCAAGCTTCTGATTCACTATCCAATGTGGCTGTATCAAACCCTTGCTAACGAAGTGTTTTAATTATTTTATCCATGGATCGGCTGTGTGTAGTATCAGCATCTTTTACCAGCTCTTCCAAGATTTGTCTTCAGCAGTATGATCATCAGCACTTTTCTTTCGCTTGTAAGTGAGCAGTGGTTGCTTTTCTTTCTCCTCCTCTGGGCTTGCTTCTCTTCCTTCTCTTCCTCTGTTCTGTTCCTCTTCTTTTCTTTCACTGCAGTACTCTTATCCTTTTGGATGCATTGGAGGAAGGGGTTTGTACCGTTAGAAAGTGTCTTTTGCACAGCAGCATCAATCAAGGGTTGTAAAGTTGAGGAAAGCCTCTCATCAATGGCTTTAGTCACAATATCACTGATTATGGGTGTGTATGAGAGGGAGGGAATTTTGAAGTACAGCACCTATTTGCGCAGAGGGTTCTGTTCCTAAGGAAATAGGGCCTAAGCAGAGGCAGGTGGTGAGTTTGGAGTGGCTTAGTGTTTGGGAAACCTTCAACGGAAGGTGCCATCTGTGGGTTGGTGAGGCAGATGGTCTTTCTCCTTGTGAGAGTTGGTCAAGTAGGTTTTGCAGCCTACTGACTTTCTCTTCAAGGATTGTGTTCTAGGCAAGAACATGCGTAGAAAAAGCCCAGGTCATCATCAGCCGAAGCTGAATCATCTGACCTCCTGCTTGGAGCAGGATTACATGCACTGGGTGTAGACCAGTTGTTGCATGTTGCCCCTTTTGCTTGGTACTGGGGACTTCCAGCCTCAGGACAATGTCCATCATCAGCTGTTGCCTCTAGTGAGGTCTTAGCAATGTTACCAGCCTCATTCTGATCATGTGCTGATTCAGAATGTGGCAGCCTCACTAGATATTCTAATCTCCTTATCTACAACTACACTCAGGAGAGAGGAGATAGAAGTGGTAAACCCCTGTGCTGTGGGTTCTCAATTGCACTGTGTTCCTCCCCCTCAATTGTAGAGGTGTTCCCAGTAGTAAGTGTTTCTGGGGAGGGGGTGAGGAGTGCAATTGAGTCAGCACTTGTGCAACTATTAAAGTTGGGCTGTGAGGGGCGTTGTATGGGGTGAAGGGATAGAAGCAGTGTGCACCTGGGGAGGTTGGTGCTCTTCAATGGCAATCCCCTCAAGTGAGAAGATCCCGGATGTGTAGGTACCCCTTGTGTGGTTGCTGCAGGCTCCTGTTGAGAGGAATCCTGAGCGGCTATGGCTGGAAGAGTCCTTATATCCACTAGGGGGTTGGACCAGTGGATATCTCCTGCGTTTGTGTTGCAGGGGCATCCTCGGGGGACTCAATTCCCAGTGAGTAGCCGTTTTGGTTCTTTTTGGTGGGTTTGGTGGGGACTTTTGATTTGGAGGTGGTGGCTGTGGTTCCAGCTGCGTGGGTTTGCGCAGCTTGGCAGCCAATTTGAGTGTCTGGTCAGAGTTGTTCGGGAGTATACTTCCGGCAGAACAGCCGTAGCAGGGACTCCCAACCAACAAGTCCCTCAGCATTAAGCTGGTTTGTAATGATGGCCATTATGAATCGTGGATATAGTATCCAACGGTTAGCAGTTAGTTTTTGAGCCATATCCTTGAGCTCCGAAAATATTATTTCTGAAAGTTTAACGGTTGTTGCTCAAGAATAGAATACATTACCTGCTGCCACTTTGTCGACATTTGATCCCAAGACGAAGTCTTAGGAGCCAAACATACATTCACCATGTGAAAAATTAGGCGTTCGGCGTCATGGAAGTGTTTCTTCTTCATGATAGTGGAGGCACTTAGATTGCCTTGATATCCATGTTGGGCAAAGGATAGATCTGTAGTGCCCTTGGGATATCCAGCAGGAGAAATAGCATCATCCAGATGAAGGATTTGGCGGATTATTGCAGGAGTGATGACCACTTCTTTGTTGTTAACGACCGACTGGAGAGATGGTGTTGTTCTCCCCAGTGGTAATAGTAACGTTCATCCAAAACTGTTGGAGGGATTCGGCATGTAGTATGAGATTCAGAAAAATGGCGTTTTGTATTGGGACTGAACCATAAGATCGATAGCAGTATCGAACTTAGCCCAGACAGGCGATTTAGTAAGGTAGGCAACACAGTTGTGTCGCGGTTAATTTGCATGGACGCCATTGAGAAGAGAGAAGTTTTGAGAGGAACGTTAGGTTTGAAGAAGATGAAGCTTTGAAGGATTAGGTCAGGGATATTTATAGGGTACGGGTAAGAAACGACTGAAGGATGTGGTGTTAGTCATCAGTAGTTTTAAACGACCGTTGACATGGTATTATCCTTTCAGACGTTGAAACAGCTAAGTCGTGGTGTTAGGCATCAGAAGTTAGAAAACTACTGAAAACCGTGGTTTTGACTTCAGATGATTGAAACAACTGAGGACTGGTGTTTGTCATCAGTAGTTGTGAAACTACTGAAGACAGTGTTTTTGTCATCAGTTGTTGTAAACAACTGAAGACGTGGTATTATCATCAGTAGTTATGAAAACTACTGAAGACATGGTTTTGCTTCAGTTGTTTAGAATGAAACAGCAGTTTGATTGAACAATTGAGAGCAATTTGAAGATTCACAGTAGAGTTCTCTTCAGTAGTTGTCGTCAATTCATAGCCTTTCAGCTGTTTCATGCTGTCCTCAACACTTACTCATCAGACTTTGCATCAGATTTTCAGGTGTTTCATAGGACATCAGTACTTATCTGTTTATATTGATTTCAGTAGTTGTAACTACATCAGTAGTTTGGAACAGATAAAGTACTTCAGTACTTGTGAGGCATTTAGCCATCAGTAGTTATAAAAACTACTGAAGGAAAAAGACCATCATTACTTATATGTGACATGGTTACCAATGATCACCAGTAATTACTACTGAAATCATCAGTAGTTGTCACTTATTCTAGCTGCAGCATACCAAGCCTTAACACAAGGTTTGGAAAGTAGAACTATCCAAAGGCTTAGTAAAATATCTGCAAGCTCATCAGCACTAGGCACAAACTTAGGATCAATCAGACCTTTTTCAAAACAATCCCGAATAAATGATGTCTGATCTCTATATGTTTGGTCCTAGAGTGCTGGACTGGATTTTGACAATACACAGAGCTGAAGCACTATCCATTAACAATGGAGTCTTAGTCTCTGTAATGCCATAATCCAGAAGTTGGTTCTGAAGCCAGAGTACCTGAGAGGTGCAACTTGCAGCAGCAATGTACTCGGCCTAGCATTGATGTAGCAACAGATGTTTGTTTCTTACTCTGCCAAGAAATCAAACAGTTGCCTAGGAATTGACAACCACCAGAAGTTGACTTTCTAGTTAACTTGCACCCTGCATAGTCACTATCTGAAAAAGCAACTAATTTGCAAGAGTGTCCAGTGGAATACCATAAACCCAGAGATTGTGTACCTTGCAAATATCTAAAGATTTTCTTGACTGCAATCAAATGAGACTCTTTAGGAGCAGCTGAAATCTAGCACAAACACATGTAGCAAACATAATATCTGGTCTAGAAGCTGTTAGATACATCAAGGACCCAATCATACATCTGTGAAGCGTTTCATCAACAGCTTTACCTTTCTGATCAGCATCCAGTTGTGTGGTGTTGCACATGGGAGTAGAACAGGGCTTACAGTTTTGTAAATCAAACTTATTCAAAAGATCTTTTGTATATTTTGACTGATGAATAAAGGTTCCATCAGCCTTTTGTTTGATTTGCAAGCCTAGAAAGAACTGTAATTCTCCCATTGCACTCATTTCAAACTCTTTTTCATTAATGTTGTAAAATCATCACACAACTGAGGATCAGAAGATGCAAAATAATATCATCAACATAAATCTGAACAAGTAGCTTATGCTGATCCACCTTCTTAATAAACAAAGTTTTATCAATGGAGCCTCTAGTGAAATTATTCTTAAGAAGAAAAGTAGAGAGTGTCTCATACCAGGCTCTAGGAGCTTGTTTCAACCCATAAAGAGCCTTATCAAGTTTGTACACCCATTCAGGATGTTATTATCCTCAAAGCCTGGTGGTTGACACACATAAACTTCTTCCTTTATTTTACCATATAAAAATGCACTTTTAACATCCATTTGAAAAACTTTAAGATTGTGGAATGCAGCATAGGCTAAGAACAATCTGATTGCCTCTAGTCTGGCTACAGGGGCAAAGGTTTCATCATAATCAATACCTTCTTCTTGTGAAAACCCTGTACAACCAGTCTAGCCTTGTTCTTAACAATAAGCCCATTTTCATCGGTTTTATTCCTAAACACCCATTTAGTGCCTATTGCACACTTACCTGGGGGAAGAGGAACAAGTTCCCACACTGCTGTTTCTTGAACTGAAGTAGCTCAAGCTGCATAGCTTCAACCCATCCATTGTCTCTCAAAGCAACATGGTAGTTCTTTGGCTCTAGCTGACTGATGAAGAGAGCATAGAAGCAGAAGTTAGACAATTGACTTCTGGTTGAAACACCAGCATTGATATCACCAATAATCTGAGACATGGGGTGATTCTTCAGTTCTTGATAAACAATGAGATCTGTGCAAGTGTTTGTAGAACCTTCAGCAGCAGCAGATGTTGATGTAGACTCTTGAAACCAAGAATTTGATGGTAACTCAAAAGATGTAGAGGAAATAGAGATCTCATCAGCATTTGTTTGTGGATGGAACTGCTGAAGCTACAGGAACATCAAGTTTAGTAGACACAGGCAGTTGGTCACTAAACTTGAATAGGTGAGTATTGATATTATCATCATCATCATCAATACCACCAGGTGGAAGACATGCTGTAGAAGATGATTTAGCCACAGGATCTGCAACAGCTGGAGGTTGATAAGAACATATTGCAGTATGTCCAAATCAAACAACTCCACAGGGTTTTGTGGAATCTTGTCCAAAGGAGATTCATTAAACTTCACATGCAGAGTCTCTTCAACTATCTTTGTTCTGCAGTTGAAGACTCTGTATGCCTTGCAAGTAGATGAATAACCAACAAAATACCCAGCATCCACCTTAGGATCAAATTATGGAGTTGATCCTTTGTGTTGAGAATAAAACAGGGACACCCAAATGCTTTGAAAAATGAAATTAGAGGAGCCAAATGATGGAGAACTTCATATGGAGTCTTCATCAACCTCTGATTTACTAGAACTCTATTCTGCACATAGCAAGCTGTGTTTACAGCTTCAGCCCAAAAGGTCAGTGGCAAACCAGAGTCAGCCAACATGGACCTTGCACTTCAATGAGGGTCCTGTTCTTTCTCTCCACTACTCCATTTTGTTCTGGAGTCCTTGGGATGCTAAACTGCCTTTTGATTCCCTTTGAGAGATAGAATTCATCAAGTGTATGATTCCTGAATTCAGTTCCATTATCACTCCTGATACACTTGACTAGAAGGGAATACTGCTTCTCAATATACAACACAAAGTTAATAACTTTCTGAGCAACCTCATCCTTTGAATGTAGAAAAAAGTCCATACAAATCTGGAGTAATCATCCACAATTACCAGACAGTATTTCTTCTTTGCCATGCTCATCACTCTCACAGGACCAAAGAGATCCATATGCAGTAATTGCAAGCAGGCAGTGGACTTAGGTTCTTCAATAGAGGGAATGAGACTTTGTGCTGTTTTCCTTTTAACAAGCAGTGCAGGTTTCATCACAGTGGAACTCCTTTATTGGTAAGCCTCTGACTAAACTATTGTGGATAAGCTGATTCATGTTTTTGAAATTAACATGACCCAGCCTTCTGTGCCACAGTTTAGATTCTTGAGAAGAGGCTTTGGAAAATAGGCAAGGATTGCCTTTGAGATCTATTTTTTTGGAAAGATCTAAGGCATACACTCTTCCTGTCCTGTTGGCTCTCAGGAGAGTGTGTTCATCCAACACCTTGTCAATCAAATGCAAAACTTTGGATGACAGAATCCTACAATTCTGACTGGTGAAAAGAGCAACATGGCCTTTATCACACATTTGACTGACACTCAAGAGATTGTACTTGAGATTTTCCACATGATTACATCATCAAATTTGATTTCTCCATTGGAGACAAAGCCATTACCAAATTATGTAACCCCTAGCATCATTGCCAAAAGAAACAAATCCCTTCTTTCCTTGAGAGTAGTCATGAAGAAGAGAGTTGTTCCCAGTCATGTGCATAGATCCCCCACTGTCTACATACCAGATGCTACTTTGGCATGTTGGAGAACCCTGCAAAAATAAACAATCAGTTAGTTTTAGGAGACCCAAACCTTTTTGGTATTGGGCCTGGTCTCATCAATAGATGGTAAACTACAGGTTTATTAGAAACAACAGCCTGAGAGGAAGAAGATGGTGAAGAAGAGGAATCCTTTGGCTTGGATCTCCTTTTCTGTGGTTTCAACATAGGAGCATCTAGTTGGTTAACTCTACCCAACAGATGTTGAAACCATCAAACCAGCTGTGTCTGATTTTGTGATAAAGCTTTCAGCTCATCAGACACATTGCCAGTGGAGTTTGATAAGTTCCTATGTTGCACCTTCTTCTTCTGAGCACTCTCAGTTGTCACCTGTTTAACCCCTTCCTTTTTGGATTTCTTTGAGGACTTAAGGGTTACAGGATTTGATGTTGCTGATACAAATGTGGTCTCAAACTCAGTTTTCATTTTTACCATTTTCTCTTTAATTTCTTCTTTTTGTTTGAGTTTGGAACCTCTTTTGTACCAGCAATCATCTGTAAGATGATTGAATAAACCCATACTTCACATGGTTTCTTCTTCATCTTAGGTTGATCATCAACTAAGAGGGTGAAGCAACTGAGACTTGCTCTTCAATGCTTTGGAAGCATTGTTGCTTTCATGACTGCCTCTTTAGTAGTCTTCAAACTCTTTCTACTGACAGTTTTCTTCTCTTCAGTACTGACAGCAGTTGGAGTTTGAACTTCAGGTGTTAAATTCTGCTCTCTAATCCTTTCAGGACTTTCAAATTAACTCCTGAGTTGATCAACTCATTGATCATGTGAGTGTCAGCATTTGAACCATCAACATCAGCTGATAGGTTCAGAGAGGGCTTGATGCTGACTTCTACTTCTGATTGTGCTGTATCAGAAAGTAGATCACATGATGAGATGGATTGGTTATCACTCTCACTCAGATTCTACCTTTGCTCTTGGGGTAAAATCTGTAGGTGGAGCAGTGTGATTGTAACCAATGCCAAACTTCACATTGGAAGCAGATTGCTTACTAAGAAGCATTTCAAAACCTTGCATGATTGTACCCATCTATCACACTCTACCTGGGTAACTGCAAGGGTTTCTTTGAGATCTTTATACTTCTCTAGAAGTATCTCTTCCCTAGCCTTATCATCAGTTTTTGGCATTTCAGTTTGTAAATCTCATCATTTTTGTCATTAAGCACAGACTCAAATTCAGCCTTGTTTTTGGAAATTATTTGTTCTAGCTCAATGTTCTTATTGATTAAAGCTACATTTGCCTCTCTAATAGATGCAAATGCTGCTATGCATGTTTCAGAACATAATTTGGCTTTTGCCTCAGAGGATACCTGTGATACCTTTGGTGTAGAGGCATTAGAGGATGAAGTATCAGCAGAATCCAAAGCCATAAGAGCTAGATTTCCAAATGGACTTCACCACCATGTTGACCAGCACCTGAGAACAGTTGTTCATGACCAGACATGTCATCTGTAAACTGCTCCAGTCAACAACTCCTGGGGTGAAGAAGCTGTGTTGTTGAGGTTGAGTTTGTTGATGAGATTGGGAAGGCTGTGGTTCAGGCAATGCTTGTGGTTGTTGTGCAATTGGAGCTTGAATAGAATTTGGTTGAGGCACATAATAGCAGGGATAAGGATATGACATTTGACCCTGGGGAACAAAGTATGCAGGAGATCTAGGATGTGAATGATGACCAGAACCAGCAGGATGTTGCCCTCTGTTTTGTGGACTAGTACTAGGAAAAGTCACAAAGGGTGCAGAAGAGTTAGATCCAGTTGATCTACACTCTCTTGCAAAGTGTCCTAGCCTTTGGCATTTGTGACACCTCAACTTACTCTTGTCAAACCAACTTTGGTTTTGCCAGAGAGTCCAGGAAATTTCCTGCCAGTTCTCTTATAGAACTTCTGAGATCTGATATTGATCAGTGCCATTTGGCTCAGAATATCCATCTCTTCTAGATCATCATCAGCTATTCCTTTCAGATCATCCATGATGAAGCATAAATTGTCACTATTACTGCCAGAATGACTCTCAATACCAACAATGCATGATCAGAACTATTTGAAGAGAAATCATATGCTCATCATAATTGCTTTCAGATGCAGCATATTCTGACTCATGACCATCAAGGCAGTGTTGCCTGGTACAAAGTCATCAGTGAGCTTTCCTGATGAGGACAGTTTCCTCTTCTGCTCTATCTCTCTTTCAAATGTAAGCAGTTTCCCATGAAGTTGGGTGAGAGATAGGCCTTCTAGATTTGCACTGGAGCGTAGGACAATATGTATGTGTCCCATCTCTCAGGCAGTGATCTGAGAATCTGTTGTTCATCTGGCTATTGGTGTATTCCTGTTTCACCATTTTCAGCTCAGATATCAAGCAGGAAAAGCGCTCAAACTGTTGAGTCAGTGTCTCACCCTTTCTATGAGAGAATGTCTCATATTGTTGGGCAAGGATTTCTCTGTTGTTTGCTAAGACCTCATCAGTGCCACCGAATTGTTCCTTCAGGGCATTCCAGAGATCATGAGCAGTTTCATGATGCATAAGCCCTGAATAGATTTCATTAGGCAGTGCCATGGCCAGAATTCCATGGGCTTTAGCATCAATCTCAAATAGTTTCCGATCTTCATCAGAGTATTGTTCCTTCTTCTTCGGAACCATTTGATTGGTTTCCGGATTGTTCACCATAGGCTTATGTGGTCCATGTACCACAGATGTCCAACAACCTGAACTGTTAACAGACAGGTGATGAAGCATTCTTTGTTGCCATATGTTATACTCGGTCCTAACCAGCATCGGAGGCTTGGTTGAGGAACCGGTATTGTGAGGTCATTAGAAGGAGTCGTCATCTCGGATTCAATCAAATTCGTTAAGCTAAAACAGATTTAGAACAAAAACGCAACAACCAATTGAACCAGAAGATCTCAAAATAAATGAACGAAAGCGACAGAAATTCAATAATCTATAACCAGTTCTTGCAAATACGCTAATTCAATCAAACACAAATCAATTAGCAGTTTCAATGATCAATTGTTAGATCGATCAATGATTAACCATGCTCTGATACCACTTGTTAGGATCAGTGATCTATGTTTGATTGATTGACGAGTATTGCAGCGGAATTCAAACAATGAATTAGTCGATTCACAAGAACAAAACGATATTCAATGAAAACAAAGACGTTATAGAGAGAGAATATCTGCAAATATATTTCATTCAATATTCGCTTTCGTGGTAACAGAATGTCACAATTATGATTAGGTCGACACCTCTTATATAAGAATGTGACGTCTGCTGATGTCACTTGATAGTGACATCTATAGATTTATTTCAACTGAAACACAACTACTGAAGATGTCAAAACAGCTGACATCTTCTTACAAAAATGCTAAGTGTTATCAGTTGTTACAACTACTGAGAAATATAAAACTACTGAAACTACAACGACTGAAGAACAAGCTCTTCAGTCGTTTTACAAAACTACTAACTAAAAATATAAAACTACTGATATCACAACTACTGAAGAAGTACTCTTCAGCAGTTGTGACAAACTACTGACGCTTCAGTACTTGATCTTCAGACTTTGACCTTCAGATGTTTCATCAGCTGATGACTTTAGTAGATATCATCATCTGATGTCTTCAGTCTTTGTCTTCAGACTTTGTACATCAGTTGTTGATCTTCAGCACTTGTAAACTCTTCAGCTGTTGTACTTCAGTACTTTGGTCTTTCAGCTTCAGCACTTGTATTCTTCAGCTGTTCAGCTTCAGTACTTGTGTTTCTTTAGCTGTTGTACTTCAGCACTTTAGTTCTTCAGCTGTTGAAGTCTTCAGCACTTGATCTTCAGTTGTTGAAGTCTTCAGCACTTGTCAAACTGCTGATGAAGCTTTCAGCAGTTGTTGTGATACCATGTGGGACTTAGAGGTTTTCTGATCTTGGCTCATTGGTTCTTTTGGTCCAACAGTTTCTTCTAGTGAGTTTATATAGAAATTAATGTTATTTGTTTGTTTAAAGGCCACAACTTCGGTTTCCCTTAGTTGTTTATTCAACAGTTCTATTTTCTCTTTATAACTATGCTCATTATGTTTTAAAATCCTGTTTGGTTCTGTGCACATTTGAATATCATTTACTAAGGTATCATTGTGATCTAATAACCTAGAAAATTTTGAGTTTATGGTTTCTCTAACTTATTACATTCAATGCAAGCATGACTATCAAACAATTGGTCTTTGGTACATACCTGAGAAGATTCGGTTGAATCGGCCATCATAGCAAAGTCTGACTTTTTTGGTGTTGGTGATTCTAAACATTTTGTGCTTGAACCCTCTTCATTCAGGTGATCAACCACATTTGCAGTTTCATCATTATTTGACATCGCGAGTTCAACAGCTATATCACCTTTGCTTGTGGAGTCGTCATCCAAACCCTCAACACATGCAATGTTGGATTTTCTCGGAGATACAAATCAAAAGGTCCATTTTGCCCTTCGTCTTCTTGAGCAGTCAAGGTCTTAGGATCCTTGCTTGACGATGTAGGACAACTTGTGGTTTATCTTGAGGATTGAAGGATGAGAATGGATTACCATTACATGTCTTCTTGGGCTTCACACATTCACGTTTGAAGTGCCCCTTTTCTCCAAAGTTAAAATAGATAACTTTGGTTTTGTCAAAACCAAAGTTGTATCCATTGTGGCAATCAGATTCTGTCTGGTCTTCTTAACAAACTTCTTTGCCCTCTGGACAGCACTTGCCAATGCCCACATGATATCCATTCCTTCAAGCTCAGTCTCGTCTACTTGCTCGTAGTCTTCATCTGCCGGATGACAGTTTCCAATCTTATCCGCAACTAGACTGTCATAGGAGTGAACGACAACTGCTAAGAGATCCATATGCTCCTTTGCTACCTCTACAGTCACGTTACCGAGGTTTTCAATCTTCAATTTTGTAGCATTGGCTTGAGGTACTATATATTGGGTACAAGACGACCCTGACGTGTCGATTCCTGAAGTAGTGGCTTGAGACGGAGCGGCTGAACTCGACACGAATGTCGTTAGAAGTGGTGCTCTAGACGTTTTTGCTTGAGGAGTTGAATTGTAAAGGGACGGGTTCTGATCATATGATGATTTTTGAGACCTGTACTTCATCCTTAACTCTTCCTCTCTTAGCTTTCGAATGAAATCGTTGATATCTAACTTCACCAGCATATCATTCTATCTGAGGTTGACACAAATGAAACCCACTTTTCTGGCAATCCATTAGCGAAATCAACACCTTGTCTTCCATCGACGTAACAACCCCATGAGTGTGTAGCTCACATTAAGTGGTAGAAGCGGTCTATATTGTCAACCAAATTCCCCTTAACCATTGACGAGAAGTTATCAAACTCCTTCTTCAAGCCTTAGCCTTTAGAGCTTTTAGCGATGCATTCCCGTCATACCGCTTTTCTAGATCATCCCATAGCTTCTTTGCTTGCTTGTTCTAGGAAACTAATGGAATATATCCTTATGAATTGACTGAGTTAACAAAGCATACACCTTCTTCTCTGCATTGTACTTTACCTTTTGGCTATCAGTCATGCCGCTTAAGGTAAGTTTAACTCCATCTGCACCAACCCGCATGCTATACCCGGTCTCAATTAATTCACATAGATTAGGATCTACTCCATTTAGGTATATCTCAAACCTTTGCTTCCATTATAAGTAATCATCTAACATTATGAGCTTAGGATGCTTATTGTTATTCTCCACTTCATTTTCCAGAAGCAATAGATTCTGGATCTGTGAATCTCTACCGGCGATGAATGCTAAATACTGATCTTCCATTGCAATTTACTTTTGATTCTAGAACAAACTATTATACTTGTGCGAATGAAAGAATGCGATTGGACTAGTCGGGCGATTGAACAATGAGGATGGTTCAATCGTGCGACTGAACAAATGCGGATGGTTCAATTGTGCGATAGGACAGGTGCGGATGAACAATGCAAATGATGATGTTTAGTCATATGAATGGATGAACACTTTTACGCAAAACACGAATTTCAATCGTGTGGATGGTTCAACCGAGCCAATCATGCGTATGAGAGATGCGAATGGGTTCAGTCGTGTGATTGAGTCAATTGTGCGGCTGAAGGTTGCTGTTTTTGCAAAAATAAAGGTTTTGAACACTTTTACGCCAAAAACACGAATTTCTCACTAACCCTAATTGTTGTATGCCAAAAAATGTTAACTTTTTGACCTGGAGACGTCGAAAACACTGTTTGACACAAAAAGATTGAGTTTTTGAGTGAAAAACACGATTTTTATATCAAAATCGATTGAATCACACTCAAATCAAAAGCTAATGCTCTGATACCACTTGTTAGGATCGTTTCGGTACGCAGTACTAACGATTTACATGTATACCAAAACAAATAGTGCGGAATAATATTTGATTGGCAATCCAATTAGTGAGAACGCAAGTTAATCAATCTATGAATGAATCTAAACGTTAAGAATGATTATGAGATGATTTACTACGATCTATGAACTTGGAACAGGTGTTCTTAGGTCTCTGAACGGCTAGGGTATGATTTAGTGCATAGGGATTCTAATTGTTATGTTTTTCCACGAATGAAGTGGTATTTATAGGTTAGGGTTTTCCATTCGTGTGACTAAACTTGCATGGTTCAGTCGTGCGACTAAAGCATGTGGTTGATCCATCTGCACGACTGAAGGTCCAGTTGTGCAACTGAGTCATCTCATGTTACACTTGTGCGACTGATCCAGTCTCCTGGTCTAGTCGTGCGACTGGTTCATTAGCATGAAGTAATCATGCGTATGGTCCATTCGCATGAGAACTTCACACGATTAAGTTTAAGCATGTTTCTCAATCATTATTGACTAAGAACTATGTAAATAACCACAAACCTATATAGTTAGTTCAATATGCGTTAGCACACAATAATCAATGAAATATTAAACATTATAAGCATCATAAACATATTACATTTCATTCATACCCATTCTGTCACATATACGTAAGACATGAAAGACATTTTACATTTGAGCTCCTAAACTAGGTACACATGTATCAACATTCATTGTTGCAGACTGATCCAAACCAAAATGAGAATTTTGAAAGTAGTCAAACTGTTCAACACTTGGTGTGAATGTTCTTCCGTAGGTTGATCATCAGTAGCATCATGGGTGTCTTCCATAGGAGCTGTAGTGGCTTCTATGGAAGCATTTTGTATTTCCGTATGAGTTACAGAACTTCTTCGAATGATAAGAGAGGACTTGATGAGACATTTCCAATGTTTGTTGTATGTTGAGTGCATGGACCAGCTTCAGAGACAGCATTCACACCTTCGGATGCACAATGTGCATGCCGATGCAGTTTTAGTATATGCTGATGAAGTGTTTCCATCTGGGGATGTGTGAATCCTTGGAGGATCAGCAGATAGAGTTACCTCATTCATATTAGGTGGAACAAATGGATAGCATGTATGATTAGTTCTTGCATTGTTTAAATAACCATAGTTAAATGACTATGTGAAAATAACTATATCAAACAAACATGATGATCCTTTAACTGATTTTGTAAATACAGATTCGTCAAAACATACATTAGGATTTTCTTCCATGATGTTATGTTATGGAATATATATCCTATAATATTTAGATGTTGAAGAGTATCCAACAAAGAAACCATCATAGGCTTTTTCTGAAAATTTTCCCAATGATTCTTTTATGTTTAAAACAGATACATGACACCCAAAAGCTCTAAAATATCGTATGTAAGGTTTTCTTTTATATAAAAGCTCATAAGGTGTTTTGTTATGTTATTTGATAATTAATGTTCTATTTTGAACATTGCATGCAGTATTCACTGCCTTAGCCCAGAAGGTGATAGCAATTGTGAGTCTACTAGCATTGTTCTGGTTGCTTCAATAAGTTATGTTTCTTCTTTCAGCAACTCCATTCTGTTGTAGAGTTCTTGGTGTATTGAATTGCCTTGCAATACCTTTGGTCCTGCAAAAGGAATCCAAGTCAGAATTGACAAATTCAGTACCATTGTCACTCTTAAAAATTTAAACTTTTACATCAAGTTGATTCTCAATCTTGATGACAAAGTCCATTTATTTTTTTGATGTTTCACTCTTTTGTTTTAAGAAAAAGACCCATGTAAATCTAGTGAAATCATCAACTATCAGCAAACAATATTGTCTCTTTCCAATGCTCATCATATTGGTAGGACCAAATAGATCCATGTGAAGCCATTTGAGTGGTGTAGTATTTGTATTTATAGTTTTTGATTTATGAGTCACTCTGTGTTGTTTTCGTTTGTAACAAGAAAAACAATGAGTTGAGCAATGAAACTCTTTCTTTGGCACTCTAATGACTAAGTGATTTTTTGCCAATTTGTTCATGTTCTTAATGTTAGAATGGACAAGCCTTCTATGCCACAATTGAAATTCATCATCTCATGACTTAGATAGGAAGCATGTTTCATGTCTTGTGAGTGAGGTGTTATTCATGTCCAAAACATAAGTGTTTCTTTTTCTTAGTGTTTTAAGAAGGACCCAATCTTCTAGAACAGAAAAACCCAGCTTAAGAATGTAATAGTTAGTGTTATCAAACATTGTGGTATAATTTTCATCACAAATTTGAGATACACTCAGTAAATTATACTATTAGTTTTCACAATAGTTTACTTTCTCAAACTTGAGCATACCATTTGTTACCATTCCATCACCAACAAATTTACCTCCATTCTTATCCCCACCAAATGCCACATAAGAAGTATTTTTATGTTTGAAGTCATGGAGAAGTGAACAGCTTCCTCTCATATGCCGGGAACAACCACTGTCAACATACCACTTGTTGTCAGCTATCCAAGATTGTTCCTGTATTTAGAAATAAATCCATTAGAATTGACAACCCAAGCCTTAATAATCTTGGGTTTGCCAATAATGTCTAAAATAGTTACTCATTCATGAATAAGTCTTGAACTTTCAGTTTTAGTTTTGTTTGTTCATTCTGTGTAGTTTGAGGTGAGGATGATTCTGTTGAAGGTGATGTTGATGAACTAGGTTCTTGTTTCTAAATGTCTTCTTCATTCAAATTATTTTTGTTGGTTTGAGGCTTTTGTATTGAAAATGACTCTTGAATATTGAATGTTTCACTGTCTTTTGTTTTTGAGTGAAGTATATGAATTCCCTTTTCAAAATTATCAAAGAATGCATCATCATCCTTTGTTTCCTTTTTAGTCAAATTCACCCTTTTATGAGGTGTTTTTGATTGCTAGAAAGTTGCTCTTTTCTTTAAAGGATGAACATCAGTTGATGTCTTTTCCTTTGTTTTTGGCATTTGTTTTTGTTGAGATTTCTTGATTTTTGAATCTTTTTCACGATTAGTAGATTGAGTGTCCGATTCAACTTAATCTGATGGTTTCTTCTTTGTGCCTTTTCTTTTATTCTTTTTGTTGAAATAACATTCCTATGTTGAATGGTTATTTTTCTTGCAGATAGCACAATGTTTGTTGAAATAGGAGTCAAATGTCATGTGATTGTTCATATTGCAAATAGAACAATAACTATTGAAGTAACAATCTTCGGTATTATGGTTTTTCATGTCACACCATTTGCAATACATCTCATCTCATTCTTTGTCAGAATCAGTTAATTTTTGCTTATTTGTCAACTTCTAAGGCTTTGAATCCTTTTTCAGCTTCGAAGTTGATTTTTCCTCTTCCAGCTTATGGAGCATTGATTCTTTGTTGCTGACTTCCTCTTCCGTAGATCATCTACTAAATCAGTATTAATTTCTACTGAAAATGGTATCTTTTTCTATAGATCTTATACTGAAGAAAGGTTCTTCTTCTGCTGAGGATCAGCGGACAGCCTTTTGTTTTCCTTTCCCACAGATGATTTGTGTCTTTACTCAGTAGAGGCATACTTTTCATTCACTTCATTTGAAGATTTTTATTGTTGATTTAGTTCTTGTAGACCTTCATTTAATTGAGCTATTCTTTTGCACGTGGTCTTCAGCATGTTTCTTTGTTTAGGAAGGTGTGGCAGCTTTGTTTCTTCAAGCACTTTTGGAATATTTGTTTCAAAAACAATATTCTTACCTTTGTTTTGACGATTATCATCATGTTCATCAGAATCATCCAAGTCATCACAATCATCAAAGTCAACTTCAAAATCCATTTGATTAATCTTGTCTAATTTAGAAGACTCAGTTTCATTCACCTCAGATTTATTATTAATGTTTTGTTGATTAAACTTGTTTCAACATTGGTGCTTGACACAAAATGATTTGACAAGTTATTTGTCATTGTTCAGGCAAAGGAACATAATTATTGTTTATAGGAGGTGCCACTACATTATATCCCAACCCAGACCTGTTCTTTGTTTTAATATGAGAATTTAATAACTTTTCATACAGCTGAGATGAAAGTTGAAACTTCCGAGTTTCACTTCAGTTGATGCATGATCAGCCATGGATTTAGTTAAGGAAGTGGTCAGATGCTCAACTTGTGCTTTTAAACAGTAATTTTTAGAAACAATTTAATAAATCCTTTTGTAAAGAGTAATTTTTATTTGATATAATTTATGTTCTCTTACATGAGATATTCAAAATCATTTTCTTTAACTTTATCAGCCAAATGTTGAGCATGGACTCTGTATCTCTCTACTTCATCAACACATATTCATGAACATAACATGTCTCTTAACTCACTTGCCATGGGTGGAACTTTGTTTTCCACGTGAGCCATCAAAGCTTGTTTTTTTACAAGACTTACTTCTCATACATACTCTAGTCACAGGTTCCATCTTGAGAGATGACCAGCCTAGATTCTTTTAGTTGCTTCTTCCCGCTGATGTATTAGTGGCTGGTGGGGATGAGTTGGCAAGTTGTGGTTGCCTGAAGGATCTTTGAGTTGATGCCTGTTTAGACTGATGTTGCTAGTGTTATGTGAGTCAGGATTTTATTGATTGAAATCTCTAGAGAAGTGTCCATAGAGATTGCACTTGAAGCATCTACCTTGGACTTATCAACACCAATCCGTGATGACTTATCAATCTTGTTTCTTCTGAGATATTGTTTGGCTCTATAGGCAATCATTGCAATTTTCCATTGTAGATCCATCTCCTCTACTACATCTGGAGGTAATTCTTCCAAGTCTTGTTGGCACATGTTGGCAGAGGTTAATGAGCTTCCTAGAAGCTTGAAAACTTGAATGAAAGCTGAGAAAGCTGCTTTCTGTTCTTTAGAGTCCAGAATGACAGTGATGGACTCTGGTTGATTGTTGATTGTAGACTTTTCTGATGATGTATCTCTTTGATCATCAGTTCTTCCTTTCTCTTTTGTTGACATACTTTGAGAAGTTCTCTTAGGAGGTTTTGAAGTATAGAAACTTATTTCCTCTTCATCCTTAATCAAAGTACAAGAGTTATCACTATCATTGTTGGAAATAAAGGCACTTCGTGCACTTTTGTTTCTTTAAAATGATATGGTGCTACATGAGTTCTCACAGTCTTGTTTCTTGATTCTCATTGAAGATCATGTTAGGTTGGACTCACTTTAGTATAGATGTTTACTTTACATTGTAATAGGACTTTTGTTAGTTTCATTTTGTATTTTGTTTGTAATTAGCAGTTTTGGCAGTCCAGCGAAACTGTGATCGAATCTATACATTCGCTCACAGTTTGCTGTTTTGGTTTACCCGGCGAACTTGTGTTCTGTCGGGCGAAACTATAGTTTCGGCATGACAGTTTTGCTGGTAGCGAAACTATCAGCGAATCTATGACTGCTATATATACTATTGTCATTTCACTTTGTACGGAAAGCTTGCAAAACCCTAATCATGGAATTCTGTTGCAAGCTACCATTTCTAAGCAGTTACTTCATTGAAATACAATTGTGCTTGTTGTTATTGAGTGAGTTTGTTCATTTGAGTACCAATTATGTCTTGATTCATCATATTCACTTCTCAATGTTGTTATTTGGATTGTGTGTTTGATATTGATCAAATTATCCTATCAATTGTACTGTTCATCGATCACATGGACCAACAATATGGTATCAGAGCCTTAGTGCTCTTGATTTGTTGAGTTTTTGAGTGATTTTGGTCAATATCTAGTTTCAATCAATTTTCATTGGATTATCAGCTGTTTTTGGCATGGAAATTGATTGAATATGCTTGTTCTTGATTGAGGAAGATTCTACAATCATCAGATCTCAAATTCATTGAGATTTGATGATTTCAGATTGATTTTGAGGTGAAAAAGGGTTTTGAGATCGACCAGCGAAATTACTGTTCTTACAGCGAAACTGTCATCTTCATTCAGTGAAATTATGAGTATTTGGATCAGAAGTTGTTTTCTAGAGTTTCAGCGAAAGTATTCCCTTGAACGAAAGTTCATTAGTGTTTTTGACCAATCATCAAGCGAAATTGCTGCCGAATCTATTTTGAACGAAAGTTCAAGCTTGTTTCCTGCGAATTTAGCAGCGAAATTAAGCAATTGTTGTCTCTGTTCAAGTGAAAGTGCTGCTGAAATTGCAAGCGAAAGTGTCTGTTTTTGCGAAAGTATCTGCGATAGTATTGTTTCAGCGAAACTGTTAGCCAAGCCACTCTTTCAGCGAATTTGTTAGCGAATTTGTCAGCGAAATTATCAATTTTTCTGCCGAAACTATTATGTCGAAATTGACTACTCTTACATGCGGATCTTGAAAGTGTTGCTCCTAATAGACCTCCAAGACTCATTAATGGAGATAATTTTGAAGATTGGAAGAGATGTCTCAAAGCTTTCTTTTTCTACACAGATCATAATCATGGGAATCGATTATTTCAGGTCCTCATATACTACGGTTACGGTTGGTGATGTCGTTTCTCAAACAAAGACCCATCTTCTTATACTGAAAGAGATCTGAAACTGATTGATCGTGATCAAAAAGCTTTTGGTGCTCTAACTCTCTGCTTGGCTCCAGATATCTACAATCGTTTTGCAGAGCATAAAAATGCTAAATCCCTTTATGATGCTCTCTGTGAATTCTATGATGGGAATGCAGATCTGGTGAAAGACAAGAGTATTCAAGCTGAAAAGGAGTTCAATTCATTTGTAGGATACAAGAATGAAAGTTTGACAGATCTGACAAATCGTTTCTTAACCGTCTCAAGCACTCTGAAGAAGTATGATGAAAGACTCTCCAACAGTGAACAAGTTAACAGGCTTCTCGATTCTCTTCCACCACAGTGGAGTCTTCAAGTGAGGATGCTCAAACAAGAAAGAGGTTTTACAGATTATAAGCTGATGGATATCATTAACAAGTTGAAATCTTTTGAGTTGGATATGAAAAGAAGAGAATTTAACCAGACTATGATGCCCACATCTGGTTTTTCTCAAAATGTTGCTTTGTTGTCATCCGCTGCAAACTCTCACATTCAAAATCCAATTCAAGGAGGGAGCAATACAAGTAATTTCTCGAGTGGTAGTAATCATGTTGGAAAAGAATTGGGAAATTCTAAGGTGAATGTTGAAACTTCAATTTCATCTGAAACAATGGCTCTTTTTGGAATGTTTATTCAGAGCTATGAAGCTCTTGTTGCTGGTGAATTGAAAGGTAAAGGAATGACTATGGAGGATATGTATCAGGTTGATCCTGATGATTTAGAAGAAACTGACATTCAATGGCAAATGGCGATGTTAACTTTAAGAGCCAGGAGATTCATGGAAAGAACAGGAAGAAAGAACTTTGGTGGTCAATCATCTACCTCAAAACTAGGATTTGATAAGTCAAAATTGAGGTGCTTTAACTGTAAACAATTGGGACATTTTAACGTGAATGTCCATTACCAATTGTCACAGATCCTAGTAACACTGGAGTACCAAGATTGACAACAGAGAAAGAAAAGGAAGAAGGAAATTCAAAAAGGAGTCAGCTTTGATCTCAAACTTTGACTGGAGTGTGGAGGTGGAAGAAACAAGATCTGAAATAAATCACGCGTTAGTTGGTGAGGTTGTGGAAAGTGATGAGATGGAAGTTGATAAAGATGGATTTGTGCTGTTCAAGGAATTCAAAGGAGCAAATGAATCTTCAGTAAAGGAGAAAGAAGAGAAGGCAGATGGAGAGGAGAAAGAGGAAATTACAGGTTCAGATGAAGAAAGGAATTCAAAAGCTGCGAAAGGAAAAGAGAAGGATGATGCGGCCGCTACTGTTGAGGAAAGGAAATCAAGTACTCCAGCATGCATGTGCGATAAAGCTTTAGCTGCCGAAAGGATGGTAATGGGACTTCCTTATGAGGTAATACAGGATATGTGCTCATCTGCTTGCAAAATTAGACTTTTTGGGATTTATAAGGCTAATCGTTTGTTAATTGATAATGAAAAGGATTTAAAACGAATTAATGATGAACTTAAAATGAATGAATCAAAATATTTTGTGAAATTAAATGAGGCTTTAAAAGAAACTGATCATTTAAAAAGAATTGTTTTGGAAAGAAATGTAGAGGTTAATACTTTGACTGAACGGGTTGCTCTTGCTGAATTTGAAGCAAGCAAACTTCAGTCAAAGTTAGATAAATGGACTATTTCTGGAATGAAACATGATGATCTTTGTAAATCTCAACGGGGAGCAAGAATTAAAACAGGTTTGGGTTATGAAAATGTACAGGTTTATCCTCCTCCTAGTACATACTGTTATTCTCCTATGCCTGTTCCTCATCCTTCTAATGATTTAATCAAATCAGATACTGACAGTATGTCTGCAGGTTTAGTCGGGAATAACTCTAAGTACATTCGTGAAGACTACGACTATGGACCAACTAGTGGGCTTGGATGCACTAGTTCTAGTACACCTGACAATCAGCAATCTGTTTTAGATAATAAGTCTAGTTTAAATTCATTGTTTGTTTCTAGTTCAAATGTAACAGACTTGAATGTCTCATGTTCTCTTGATAGTTCTATTTCATCTTGTACTTCAAATCATGATAGTGATGATTTTTGTTCTGGTAATGAATGCAATGAATCTGGTGTTTCTCCTAAAACAACTGAGCAACTTAAAATTAATTCTTTCGAAAAGTTCTTTTCTCAACCTATTCCATCTTTCATACCATTAAATATGACATCATCAGAAAAATGTAGTTCGTCTTTATCTGACACTGGTACCAATGGTACGAGTTTTACTGATTTGTCAAAAGAATCACGTTTTGATTTTGACAAGAAGAACTCTGATTCAAATAAACAAAAACATCATGAGATGTATGAGACATTCAGTGATGTTGATTCTAGTTTGTCTGAATGTGATGAGGAGATTATTATTGATCCTATTTTTACCTCATCACATCGTCGACCTAGATTCAAACATCATTGTTTCAGGTGTGGTGAAGAGGATCATCTTATCAAAAATTGCCCTTTGATTCAAAGATCCTCTAATAGGAATTGTTTTGGGAATAAATTGACAAAATTGGTTAATAATTTCTTTTGTAAAAAATCTGCCTCTTTAAAAACAAAAGTTGTTCAATCTTGGGTCCCTATTGCTCCTGGCTAAATGATTTGTTAATTCATTTCAGGGATCCTTTTCAAAGATTGTACACGGTCTGTGGCATGTTGATAGCAGATGTTCCAAGCATATGACGGGATTAAAGGATTTGTTGACCAATTATCGGATTATAGACGGAGGATATGTGGCATTTGCTGGAAATAAGAAGGGTGGAAAAATGATTGGACAGGAGAAGTTACCAATGGTTCTCTTACTCTAGAAAAAGTCACCATATTCCTGAATTGGCTTTTAATCTTCTGAGTGTCTCTCAAATTTGTGATAAAGACATTCCTGTTCTATTTAAATCTGAAGAATGTTTATTTTTAAAATAAGCGATAGCTATTCCGGAGGATTTAATTCTCATGCGTGCTCCAAGGAAACATGATACATATCTTCTTGATATGAATTCAAATGAGTCAAAGGCTACTGCAACTTGTCTTCTCTCAAAAGCATCAACCTCTGAGTCACTCTTGTGGCATCGTTGCTTAGGCCATGTCATTTTAAGATAATTAATAATTAGTCAAGAACAATCTTGTTAGAGGACTTCCTTTAAAATATTTTTCTGTTACTGAAAAATGCATGGCATGTGCCAAAGGGAAACACATAAGAACCTCATAAGCCCAAACTTTAAATAGCATATCAAGTCCTCTTGAGTTGTTACATACTGATTTATTTGGGCCAATTAGTGTTAAATCAATTGCTAAAAAATCATTTTGTCTTGTTGTTACAGATGATTTCTCACGTTATTGAAACACGAATCCATGCTATTCGTGATGCTCAAGAGAAGGGTTTCATTAATATTATACCCATCGATACAAAAAATCAAAAAGCTGATCTTTTCACAAAAACATTTGATAAACCTCGTTTTTATGATTGATTTCTATGCTTGGGTTAATATCTTTTTAAAAATTTTCATTTTCTATTTCTTTATTAAAAAAAAAAATTGATAACAAACATATAAAAAATTAATTAAAATGAAAATTCATTGATAATAATAGAAATATGAAAATAAAATTTGGGGGAGTAATATCATTATTCTGAGATTGGAATTTAACATGATGAGAAATGATGTATATTCTCTAAAAATTTTTATTTACCTATGACCAGTACTTCTATGAGAAATGATAGTAACTGTTACTAGATTCTGTTTCACATTAAAAAAAAGGAAATGGATCAGATTCTTTAACGATATGCTTGATAGACTCTGCCTGACGAATGAAGTAGACAATAGCTTTTTGAATAAATTAAACTTTATGCTTAAGAATGTCTGGATTTACTCAATCGTTTTGGATTGCACAAAAACTGAGTCCTGACAAAAATTGGATTGAGAATGAATCTTTCGTTCATTTTGCTTTGTTTTGTCATCATCCTCTGCTGGTATATTTAGTGTCAAGATGTCATGTGTCTGTGCTTATCTCCTCTGCTGTACGTGAGTACTGACCTGGAGTGATGATCTCCTCTGCTGTATGATAGTACTGACCTGGAGCTCTCATCAGCACATGTTCAAATGGTTATCTCCTCTGTTATACGTGAGTATAGATCTGGAGCTCTCACCATTTTGATATAATTATGTCAAATCATCTTATCGATGAATTTCTCTCAGAATGAAATATTCTGTTGATAATCATTTGCACACTAATTCACAAACCTTGTTCTTTGAAGATTGATTCATAATTCAAGAAATCCTGAGGTTGGGTGAGGGTTTTTTACCAAATGATTGCGGGGTCTTACATTTTAAAGCATCTAATCGAACCTTAAATGAATCATAAGCTGTTGTTCGAAAAAGGATAAGGCATGAGTTTAAGTGGACAATTATATCAGCAATCGTTATTGATTTGTTCTAATTTTAGTTGTTTCTGTGCAGATTGTGATTAGATCTTGTATTCAGTATGATCTGATGACTGGTAGATGATTTTTTGATCATCTTTATGTTCTAAAATATTTAGAGAATGTGATCTCTGATTATTTTAGATCTCATTATTAGATGTGCTTCCTTTAAGTATTATAATTTTAAAAATAATAATAAATAATAAAATAAAAGGTGCAAAAGTATTCTTTCGCTAATAATTTCGCAAAGCGAAACTGCAATTTCGCTAGGTTGGCTAATAAGTTGTTAATCGTTACATCCTAGCGAAATTACAGTTTCACTGGGCGAAACTGTAAATTCTCCAGACGAATTTATAGTTTCGCTGTCTGCGAAACTATTTGCTATATAGGTCATGTTTGCGAATTTTCTCTAATAATTTCGCACAATCGCTCAGTTTCACTTTTAGGGTTTATCCGTAACTTTTAAGGCGATTTTGACTTGTGTTTGTGATTTGGACTGATTTTTCATGAGATTCACTTCGTATGTGAGTTTCGAACACTGATTCACTTTCTAATCTGGATTAAATAGTCTATTCTTAAGTTATCTAGATTGTGTCTCTTCGGTGGTTTCGTTGTTCGATCAGCGAAACTACTAATTTCTCTGCGAAATTGAACGAAAGTTCACATCTTTTCTGCGAAATTGTAAAGTTATGCTGTCCGAGCAAACTTAACAGTTTCGCCATATCTTCTCTAATTTCGCAATGACTGATCTTTAATTTACACAGTTTCGCTTGTATTTTCTTATGTCAGCGAAACTAATTTGTAATAGCGAAACTAAATTAATATTTGGTGAAACTAATTGCGAAACTACTTTATTCATTCTAATCTTGTCGAAACTAATTTTTGTTCTGCGAAAATAACAAGTTTCAATGAGCGAAATTATAGTTTCGCTTGTCGAAACTGTTTGTTTTCCTTGTCGAAATTGTCTTTGATTCAGCGAAACTATCATATCTTAGTGAGCGAAACTATTGTTTCGCTCGCCGAAATTGATTGTTTCTTTTGTTTTTGTTTTATTTTCTTATTTTCAGTATTTCTTATTCAAATTTATTTGTTGTTCTTCTCAGGTTATCATGGCGAATCTCAAGTTTGATGAGAGGAATAACATCACTGCCATATTAGACGATACTCTTCCAAAGGCGGCCGGATTTCGTGACTGCATTAGATGGCTTCAGAGATCACCCATTGCATATGCTATCTCTCACTCACCCACTATCTATGATCTTAATATTAGAGATTTTTGGCGATCAGCAAAATACAACACTAGAGGAGATGTACAGAGAATCACAGCTAGAGTGATTGATCATGATATAACTATTACTGCTGAGAGCGTGTCGAGGATTCTTAGACTAGAAGATGATACTGGTGATGAAGTGGATATGACGGAGTCTGAAGTATTCCAAGCTTTCAGACAAATGGGGTATGAGGGACCAGCTTTTGGTTCGAGGAAGGAGATTAAAAAGTCTTTTTTATCTGAGGAATGGAGATATATAGCTCATGTTTTTATTATGTGCTTAGATCACCGTAAGGTGGATCTGATGGACTTAATCTTGACTGGGCCAAAGCTATGGTGATATGTTGTAAAGGGGAGAAAGCAACATTGCTAGACTGATCTTTGCATGTATGGCAGAGAATGTGATGGCTGTGAAGAAGGATAAATGGTTGTTATATCCTTGCTTTATTCAGATGATTATTGATGATCTTATTCTTGATGTTCCTAAACATGGTGAAGTCAAGAGATTAGTGCAGATGAACCCTCGGATATTTGCTAATTGTTGTGCTATCCGCCATGATTTCAGTGGTAAAATCACCCATCTCTAGGAAAATATGTCCCTCCAGAACGCTGGAATTATATCAGACGGGTCGATGAGTCTAAAAACAAAAGGACTGAGGAACAAGGGTGCAACAAGCTAATGCAGCTAAGAAGAGAAAGATATATGCAAAAGGAAAGATTATGATTTTGAAGAAGATATAGATGCACAATAGAGGAGATAAGGGTGGAGAAAGAACGGAGATCTAAAAAGAAAACTGACTTTGTTGAGCCTGAACGGAGATCAAAACATCGACACGAGGGTTTCACAGCAGGGAAAGAGGCTAGTGCTGGTCTTGATGAGGATGTTATTCGTAGTCTAAATACTTCATTGGCCAATGAGTTGAGTATGATAAAGACTAAACTGACGAATCAGGAGATTAGGGAAAAACAGAAGGATGAGGTAATTGAAGGAATGAAAAAGATGTTGGTTGACGAGAATAATTTGATTAAGAGATTGTTTGAAGAAATTTCTCAGATGAAAGCTGTTGTTGGCCTACCTAGTCAACTAACTTGTTAGGATCAGTGATCTATGTTTGATTGATTGAAGAGTATAGCAGCAGAATTCAAACAATGAATTAGTCGATTCACAAGAACAAAACGATATTCATGAAGAACAAAGACGGTTATAGAGAGGAGAATATCTGTAAATATATTTCATTCAATATTCGCTTTCGTGGTAACAGAATGTCACAATTATGATTAGGTCGACACCTCTTATATAAGAGATGTGACGTCTGCTGATGTCACTTGATAGTGACATCTAACAGATTTATTTCAACTGAAACACAACTACTGAAGATGTCAAAACAGCTGACATCTTCTTACAAAAAATGCTAAGTGTTATCAGTTGTTACAACTGCTGAGAAATATAAAACTACTGAAACTACAACGACTGAAGAACAAGCTCTTCAGTCGTTTTACAAAACTACTGAAACTAAAAATATAAAACTACTGATATCACAACTACTGAAGAAGTACTCTTCAGCAGTTGTGACAAACTACTGAAGCTTCAGTACTTGATCTTCAGACTTTGACCTTCAGATGTTTCATCAGCTAATGACTTCACTAGATATCATCAGCTGATGTCTTCAGTCTTTGTCTTCAGACTTTGTACACCAGTTGTTGATCTTCAGCACTTGTAAACTCTTCAGCTGTTGTACTTCAGTACTTTGGTCTTTCAGCTTCAGCACTTGTGTTCTTTCGCTGTTCAGCTTTAGTACTTGTGTTCTTCAGCTGTTCAGCTTCAGTACTTGTGTTCTTCAGCTGTTGTACTTCAGCACTTTAGTTCTTCAGCTGTTGAAGTCTTCAAACTTGATCTTCAGCTGTTTAAGTCTTCAGCACTTCAAAACTGCTGATGAAGCTTTAGCAGTTGTTGTGATACCATGTGGGACTTAGAGGTTTTCTGATCTTGGCTCATAGTTCTTTTGGTCCAAAACAACTCCCCTGAACCAATGCAGCCAAAACCTCTAAATTATTTATATCCCACTTATTGTTGGCAAGATTGGTCTTTTTCTTTTGATTAGTAGAGAAGATGACCATGTAAGCTCCGGCCTGGAAAGAAATCTCAGATATTTGTTTGGCAAGGTATGAATGGGACTCTCGAACATAGGCTCAAGGAGAACAACTTGTTCCTCCTTGGAGAGTCTTCTATCCTCCTTCGAAGAAGAACTCTGGACCATAGTACTCAATAAGTACTTCATGGTCCTGCCATTTTTCAGCTCCACAGTAGTTCCTCCCTATAGACAAATTCATCAGGATGGGTGCCTTCAAGGAGTAACTGGAGCTCATTCTTCTTGATGTCTTCAAGCTTTTATATAATAACCCTTTTTGATCATCTTGTTTTCCAGTAAGGCTGAGGGGTCATCTTTGCTTGATGAGCTTTCTTGAATTCATCAATTATTTCCAAGGTGAGACTACAATGGCAACATGATGGTAGAATCTATTGTTTTTCTAACCTGGCCATTGTATCTGTGTGGAATAGTCTTTTATGGATTCTAGAACTCACCTTGGGGTCTGGCCATACTCTCACTCTCTCTTCTGATACTGAAATGTGTGCCTGAGAGTGTACAGCTAAGCATGCCCTTCATGGCTTGATAGATGATGACTGAGGAAATTCCTTGTCAACATCTTCAGTAGTTGTCATCGTGATGTTTCTGCTGTTCTTCATCTTCTATCTTGACTCTAACCATTTCCCTTTGAGAGTCAGGTGTGATCATGGGTTGACTTCTGGGTTTTGGTAGCTTTAGAACAGTAGAGAGTGGCAGACTATCATCTTCATCCTCTTCTTCTTCTTCTTCTATCCTCAGCACCCTTCTCCTCCTTCTAGGTGCAT
>JACCIX010000735.1:0-91619 GCA_025506515.1 Flaveria trinervia | reverse complement strand
CAAAGTATCTCAAGTACTGAAGGGCAAGTTACAACAACTGAAAAGCATTTCAAATCAACTGAAATAAATGGATTAACAACTGCCGACGATGAACAGCTGAAGAACAACTCTTCAGCTGTTACAGATTCTTCAGTACTGAACAAAAGTACTGAAAGGAGGAAAGTACTAAAGAGCACACTTCAGTAATTTCCACATTAGCAGTTGATCAATCCAGATGAAGAATAAGCCATGTGAAATATGTGGTAAATTCAATCATCTTTCTGATGACAGCTGGTACAGAAAGGGTTCCAAACTCAACAGAGATAAGCTCATTAAAATCCAGATGGATGAAATGAAAACTAGTTTGAGACCAAGTTTGTACTGCAATAATTGGATTGTGATAAACCCAAGCCTTCAACCAAATCCAAAAAGAAGGATAAGGTTCATCACAAAACAGCTGATGGTGCTCCTCATGATAAACATTAGACTATGTCTGTTAATTTTAAGGAGGAAATGGTGAATCACAGGAACTCATCAAACACAAGTACTGATATGTCACAAGAGCTGAAAGCTTTGGCTACAAATCAGACACAAGTTGTTATGATGGTTCAGCATTTGTTGGGGAGAGTTAACCAACTAGATGCACCTGTGATCAAATCACTGAAAAGGTATTCCAAGCCCAAATCAAAGGAATCCATTTCAGCACCATCTCCTTCTTCATTAGCTATTAATCATAAGAAACAAGTTATGGTTGCATCTGTTGATGAAGACAGGCCCAAAACCAAAAAGGTTTGGGTCTCAAAATCTAACTAGTTCTCTTTTATGCAGGGTTCTTCAACATGCCAAAGGAGCATCTGGTATGTGGACAGTGGAGGATCTATGCATATGACTGGGAGCAGTTCTCTTCTTAATGACTACTCTCAAGGAAAGAAGGGATTTGTTTTATTTGGGAATGATGCCAGAGGTTACATCATTGGGAAAGGATATGTGTCTAATGGACAAATCAGGTTTGATGATGTTAATCATGTGGAGAATCTCAAGTATAATCTGCTGAGTGTCAGTCAAATGTGTGATAAAGGGCATGTTGCACTTTTCACAAGCCAGAACTACAGGATTCGGTCTTCCCAAGTTCTGAAGCTGATTGACAAGGTAATGGATGAACATACTCTCCTGAAGGCTAACAGGATTGGAAGAGTGTATGCCTTGGATTTGTCAAAGAAAATTGAATTGAAGGGTCATCCATGTCTATTCTCTAAAGCCTCTCCTCAGGAATCTAAACTGTGGCATAGAAGGCTGGGTCATGTTAATCTCAAAAACATGAACCAACTAATCCAACATCATTTAGTGAGAGGTTTATCAATAAAGGAGTTCCACTGTGATGAAGCCTGCACTGCTTGTTTGAAAGGAAAACAACACAAAGTCTCATTCCCTTCCATTGAAGAACCTAAGTCCACTGCCTGCTTGCAGTTACTGCACATGGATCTATTTGATCCTGTGAGAGTGATGAGCATGGCAAAGAAGAAGCACTGTCTGGTAATTGTGGATGATTACTCCAGATTTGTATAGACTTTCTTTCTGCATTCAAAGGATGAGGTTGCTAGGAAGATTATAAACTTTGTGTTGTATGTTGAGAAGCAGTACTCCCTATTAGTCAAGTGTATAAGGAGTGACAATGGTACTGAATTCAGAAACCATACACTTGATGACTTTTATCTTTCAAAAGGAATCAAAAGGCAGTTTAGCATCCCAAGGACTCCAGAACAAAATGGAGTTGTGAAGAGAAAGAACAGGACTTTAATTGAAGTTGCAAGGTCAATGTTGGCTGACTCTGGTTTGCCTTTAACCTTTTAGGCTGAAGCTGTCAATACAGCTTGCTATGTGCAGAATAGAGTGTTAGTAAATCAGAGGTTGATGAAGACTCCATATGAAGCTATACATCATTTGGCTCCTTTGATTTCATTCTTCAGAGCCTTTGGGTGTCCTTGCTTCATTCTCAACACAAAGGATCAACTCCACAAATTTGATCCTAAGGTGGATGCAGGGTATTTTGTAGGTTATTCATCCACTTGCAAGGCTTATAGAGTCTTCAACTGCCGAACAAAGATAGTTGAAGAAACCTTGCATGTGAAATTCAATGAATCTCCTAAGGATAAAATTCCACAAAACCCTGTGGAGTTGTTTGATCTGGACATACTGCAATATGCTCCTTATCAAACTCCAGCTGTTGCAGATCATGTGGATAAATCATCTTCTCCAGCAAGTCTTCAACCTGGTGGTACTGAAGATGATGATGATATCAGTACTCACCTTTTCAAGTTCAGTGACCAACTGCCTAAGTCTGCTAAACTTGATGTTCGTGTACCTTCAGCAACTGCATCCACAACAAATGCTGATGAGATTTTTGATTCCTCTACATCATTTGATTTTCCATCTAATACTTGGTTTCAAGAATCTGAATCAACATCTGCTGATGCTGAACCGGCTATAAACACTTGCACTGAACTTATTGTGCACCAAGAGCTGAAGGATCACCCCGTGTCTCAAATCATTGGTGGTATGAATGCTGGCGTCTCAACCAGAAGTAAATTGTCTAACTTGTGCTTCTATGCTCTCTTTATCAGTCACCAAGAGCCAAAGAACTAGCATGTTGCTTTGAGAGACAATGGATGGGTGGAAGCCATGCAGCTTGAGCTACTTCAGTTCAAGAAACAGCAAGTGTGGGAACTGGTTCCTCTACCCCCAGGTAAGTGTGCAATATGCACTAAATGGGTGTTTAGGAACAAAACAGATGAAAATGGGCTTATTATTAAGAACAAGGCCAGACTGGTTTTCAGGGGTTTTCACAAGAAGAAGGTATTGATTAGGATGAGACCTTTGCCCCTGTAGCCAGACTGGAGGCAATTAGATTGTTCTTAGCCTATGCTGCATTCCACAATCTTAAAGTTTTTCAAATGGATGTTAAAAGTGCATTTTTATATGGTAAAATAAAAGAAGAGGTTTATGTGTGTCAACCACCAGGTTTTGAGGATAATAACATCCAGATTGGGTATACAAGCTTGATAAAGCTCTTTATGGGTTGAAACAAGCCCCTAGAGCCTGGTATGAGACATTATCAAATTTTCTTCTTCAAAATAATTTCACTAGAGGCTCCATAGATAAAACTTTATTCATTAAGAAGGTGGATCAGCATAAGCTACTTGTTCAAATTTATGTTGATGATATTATTTTTGCATCCTCTGATCCCCAGTTGTGTGATGACTTTACCAATTTAATGCATAAGAAGTTTGAAATGAGTGCAATGGGAGAATTACAGTTCTTTCTAGGATTGCAAATCAACAAAAGGCTGATGGGACTTTCATTCATCAGTCTATATATACAAAAGATCTTTTGAATAAGTTTGATTTAAAAAATTGTAAGCCCTGTTCTACTCCCATGTGCAACACCACACAACTGGATGCGGATCAGAAAGGTAAAGCTATTGATGAAACACTTTACAGATGTATGATTGGGTCCTTGATGTACTTAACAGCTTCTAGACCAGATATCATGTTTGCAACTTGTGTTTGTGCTAGATTTCAGGCTGCTCCTAAAGAGTCTCATTTGATTGCAGTCAAGAGGATCTTTAGATATTTGCAAGGTACACATCTCTAGGTTTAGGGTATTCCACTGGACACTCTTGCAAATTAGTTGCTTTTTCAGACAGTGACTATGCAGGATGTAAGTTAACCAGAAAGTCAACTTCTGGTGGATATCAATTCCTAGGCAACTGTTTGATTTCTTGGCAGAGTAAGAAACAAACATCTGTCGCTACATCCACTGCTGAAGCAGAGTACATTGCTGCTGCAAGCTGTACTTCTCAAGTACTCTGGCTTCAGAACCAACTTTTGGATTATGGCATTACAGAGACTAAGACTCCATTATTAATGGACAGTGCTTCAGCTCTTTGCATTGTCAAGAATCCTGTCCAGCACTTTAGGACCAAACATATAGAGATCAGACATCATTTTATTAGGGATTGTTTTGAAAAAGGTCTGATTGATCCAAAGTTTGTGCCTAGTGCTGATGAACTTGCAGAAATTTTTACTAAGCCTTTGGATAGTTCGACTTTCCAAAACCTAGTGTTAAGGCTTGGTATGCTGCAGCTAGAATAAGTAATAACTACTGATGATCTCAGTAAATAAGTACTGATGATCATTTGTAACCATATCACAAATAAGTACTAACTCTGTTACAAGAACTGGTATAGTCACAACTACTGATGTAGTTATAACTACTGATATCAGTACAAACAGACAAGTACTGACGTCCTATGAAACACCTGAAAAACAGCCAAAAGGACTGATGAGTAAGTGTTGAGGACAGTATGAAACCGCTAAAAGCTATGAATTGACGAAAACTACTCATGAGAATTTTCTCTTCAGTTGTTTCTAAAACTGCTGTTTCATCGTAAACAACTGATGACAAAACCATGTCTTCAGTAGTTTCACAACTACTGATGACTAACACCAAGTCATCAGCTGTTTACAACAACTGATGACAAAACCATGTCTTCAGTAGTTTTATAACCTAAAACCACGGTTTTCAGTAGTTTTATAACTACTGATGCCTAAAACCAAGACTTCAGTTGTTTCAACCTCTGAAGGTTTATACCACGTCATCAGTCGGTTAAAACTACTGATGACTCACATTAAACCTTTCAGTTGCTTTATAACCCGTACCCTATAAATACCTTATCTTACAGAGCTTCATCGTCACAAACCTAATGTTCAAAAACTCAGAACCTTCTCTCATATCAATGGCGAACATGAAGCTTAAACCATGACACAACTGTGTTGCTTACCTTACCAAATCACCCTTTTGGACAAACTTTGATAATGCCATTGATCTAATGGTCAACTCTCCATACAAAACGGCTTTCCTTCTAAATCCTACCATTCATGCCGAATCCCTACACCAGTTTTGGATGACCGTCACCCATATCACTGGGGAGAATGACACCGAGTCTCTCCAGTCGTTCGTCAACAACCGTCAGGTGGTCATCACTCCAAAAATCCTTCGCCAAACCCTCCAACTAGATGATGCCACTTTCCCCACTGGGTATCCAAAGGGCACCACCGACCTATCATTTGCCCAACATGGATATCAGGGTAACCTCAGCGCCTCTACCATCCTGAAGAAGCATTTCCATGATGCGGAACGACTAATTTTTCATATGGTAAATGTATGCTTAGCTCCTAAGACTTCTTCTTGGGATCAAATGTCGACGAGGTGGCAGCAGGTATTATTCTCTCTCCTTGACCAACAAAACTTAAATTTTTCTGAAATATTATTTCTTGAACTCAAGGATATGGCCTCCAAGCCTATTGCTAACCGGTGGATATTATGTCGGGTTTAATAGAACACAAAACATAGTTTAACCTTTTATACTTTCAGAAAACGCAGCGGATGTTAAGGATTATAACATGTTTATAATCAAAAAAAAAAACGTGTTCTATAAGCTGTTTTAAGATGGAAAACGAAAACCCAAACCAATAGGATCTTTGATATGTGAATGAACAAGCTATTAGCAAATCTAAAACAACATAAATCACAGCTTCAATGAGCTGTGATAACTACCTTTTCCAGTAGCAAAACGACCAAGGAAGATAGTGTTTGGATGCTCAAATCGTGGCCAAGACTTCAAGGAAGAAGACCTCAAGTGTGTTACCCCAAGCTCTTCGCAAGACACCTTCTTGTTAGGAAGAACACCACCAAATTTCAACATAAAATCGATCTCCAAGATCTTCAAATCTGCTGCCCAGTTCCGAAACTTGAGAGAGAGAGAGAGGAGAGAGCTTTTGTGTTTTGCATGTCTTGGAAGAGTGTGTTTTAATTGAGTGTATTGCTAGTAATGTATGTGTGTGTTTTCAAGACACATTTGGTCCTATCAAATTAAAAGGGGCGGCCAAAACAAAACAAGTTTGAAAAGGTTCCCACTTTTAATTTTGTAACACATAACATGTTGTCACTAGACATATGTCACACAATAAAAGGTTACTCCCTAGACATTATTTATAAGTGTGACATATGTGCTCTTTAATTAAAGAATTTAATTAAAGTACACTCATGTGTTATTAGTGTTATTTAAACCCCTTTTAAATGACAAGAATAACAATAAGCACATCAACAAATTATCCTTATAATTTGTTCCATCTCTTATGCAATTTATTTAGAAAACCTATTTTCTAAATTGGTGTAAATATTTAATTGCATGATCATATCATCAATTAAACATAAATTGGTGTTTGCTAAGCTTGTTATTGGGTATAACCCGACTTGGATCATAACGTATTAACCACATCCATTTTCTAAGTGTCTTGGGCACACAGAATCCTTCATATTATACCTCGGTTCCTAATGGCCATTATAGTAAACCAGCTGAAAGTGAGGGACTTGTTGGCCTTGGAGTCCCTGCCACGGCTGTATTGCCTGAAGTATACTCCAGGCACAACTCAGACCAGTCCCTCAAACTGGCTGCCAAACTGCGAAAACCCAAGCAGTTGGAACCCACAGCCACCACCTCCAAATCCTTTGTCCCCACCAAACCCAAACACAAGAAAGCCAAAAAGGCTACTTCGGGAAATGAGTCCCCTGAGGATGCCCCTGCAACACAAACGCAGGTTATATCTACTGGTCATAACCCCCTGTAGATACAAGGACTCACTCACCCTCAACCGCTCAGGTTTCCTCTCAACAGGAGCCTGTAGCAACCACCTCTGGGGCACCTATACATCTGGAACCTTCCTCACTTGAGGAGGTTGCCATTGAAACGCACCACTCTCCCCGGGTGCATACTGCCTTCACACCCTCTCCCACTGCAACTGCCCCCCAAAGTCCTACCATCATAATTGCCAAAGTGCTGACTCAGTTGCACTCCTCACCTCCTCCCCAGATACCAATCACAACTAGGATAGCCCTAACCATTGAGGGGGAGGACCAAAGTGCTTCTGACACCCCACAGCACAGGGGTTACCATAGTCAATCTCCAGGTGTAGAAACGGAGATTCGAATTTCTGGTGAGGCTGCCACTTCTCCTGCTTCAGCATATGATCAGGCTGAAGTTGGTAACATTCATAAGACCTCACCAGAGGCAACTGCTGATGAAGGACATGGTCTTGAGGCAGGAAGTCCCCAGTACCATGACCAAGGGGCACATGCTACTACTGATCTACACTCAGAGCATGTTCATCCTGATTCTATCAGGAGGTTAGGTGATTCGGTAAACACTGATGATGACCTGGGCTTCTTTTACGATGTTTTAGCCCAAAACACCATCCTCGAGGATGAGTGAGTAGTCTCAAAGAGCTGCTTGCCAAAACTTCTCAGGATCAAAGACCATCTACCCCTCACAACCCACAGATGGCACCTTCCTCTGAAGGTCTCCCATACACTGAGCCACTCCAAAACACTCAACCACCTGCCTCTGCTTCTGGCACTATTTCTCAGGGACAGAACCCCCCTGAGCAAATAGCTGCTATCTTTCAACATTCCATACCTCTCATCACATCAACTATCACTGATATGGTCCTTAAAACCCTTGATGAGAGGCTTCCCTCAGTTTTACAACCCATGATAGAGGATGCCGTGAGCAAAAGGCTTTCTGACAATCAAACCCTTGCAACCAATGCAACCAAAAAGGGGGAGATTCAGTCAGTGAAAGCAAAAAGAAAGAGGATGGCAGATAGGAAAGAAACTGAAAAGGAGAAGGTGAAGGATGCTGACATGGAGAAAGTGACTGAAAGTACCAAATACTTTCATGTCACATACAAGAAAAGGAAGAATGAGAAGGAGACAGACTTGGAGACAATGGTGAAGAAGGCTGATGCCGAACACAGCCGATCAATGGATAATATCATTGATCAGTTATTTAGGCAAGGACACGACACTGAAAAACTTGACTCAGAAATCAGAAGACTAGAGATTGAAGAAATCCAAGCTCGATGGGCAAGTTATGATGTGTTGGAAAGGGAAAGGCTAGGAATCATGATCAGATTCATAGCGAAATATCTGGGTAGATCATTGATTGAGATCAAGGCATGGTCCAGGGATAGCATCTTGGCAATAACCACCAAGATCTGTTCGTCTGAAGTATACACATAAGGTTTGGTTATTGAAGCCTAAAATGAAGCTGGTGCTGGGAGCAGGATTGAACTAGTCAAGCAATCTAAAGCCGACCTCACATCCAGAATGCTAGAACAGCTTGTCAACATTCCCACACCAAAACCACCACAACCACAACCCACTAAACCATTCCCTTACCCTCAAAACCAATAGGCGATGATGTACCCCAGAAGAGGAAGAGAAGGGTACTGAGGCTAGAAGAAGATGACGAAGATAATGATGAAGATGAAGATAGGCTACCGCTCTCAGCTGTTATACAGTTGCCTAAAGCCACAAGTCACTCTCGAACAATTACTCCTGAAACTCAAAGACAAATTGTGAAAGTGAAGCTAGAAGAAGAAGAGCTTCACAAACAACATGATGTGGAATTGTTGAGGAGGGTTGACAAAGCATATGCTGCCACATCTTCAATCATCAACATGAAGAAGCATGCTCTCAAATTATACACTCTTAAACATACATTTCAATATCAAAAGGAGAGAGTGAGGATTTGGTCTGATCCCAGGGTGTCTCATAGGATCCACAAAAAAACATTCCACAGAGATACATTGGCCAAGTGAAGAAGATTGTAGATGAAGTAATCTCACTGGCCTTTGTAGTATCACCCTGCGAAATCCTAGAGGACTTCAAGAAAGCCTATCAAGCTAACCTGAACCCACAAAAGATGTTGGAGAATAAAATGGTGAAAAAGGGGTTAGTATATAAGAGGCTTGAGGAAGTTAGGAAGAATAAGCTCCAGTTGTTCTTAGAGGGTAACCACCCTGATGAATTTGCTTATAGAGTAATAACAACTGTGGAACTCAAAAATGGGAAACAGGTCAAATACCTATTTGAATACTATGGGCCAGAATCACTTTTTGAAGGAGGAAATGAAGAGCTTACCATAGAGGAACAGATAACCTTCCTTGAGGCCTATACAAGGGAGTCATACAGACTCATTGTTGGGAAGTAGATCTCATGGATGGGGTAACAGCTCTGTGTCCAGTTCCCCAAGACAGAGTTCCCATTCATCCTTTGCCAAACAGATCATTGAGACTTCTTCCCAGGCCTGTGCTTACTTGGGTCACTTCTGAGCTGATCTAGAAGACAAAAAGACCAATCTCTCTGCCATAATAAGTGGGACATCTTCAATAAATTTAGAGGTTTTGGCTGCATTGATTCAAGGAGAGTTTGTTGGACCAAAAAAACCACTGAGCATGATCAGAAAAACCTCTAAGTCCCACAGACATCGCAACAACTGCTGAAGACTTGATCAGTTGTTCGACAAATTCAGAAGAGCAACAGCTGAAGAACAAAGTACTGAAGACTTCAACTACTGAAGACCAAAGTCTGAAGATCACAGCTGAAGACTAAAGTACTGAAGACTTCAACAGCTGAAGACTAAAAGTATTGAGGACTACAGTTGAAGACATCAGCTGATGACAACAGCTGATGTTCAAGAAGTCCAAGTACTGAAGCTTTCAGAGTTTGTTACAACAGCTGAAGAAGTATTCTTCAGTTGTTGTGATGGTTTCCTTTCAGTAGTTTCTTTTATGTTTCAGTATTTGTAAAATGAGTGAAGAGCACGTTCTTCAGTCGTTGTAGTTTCAGTAGTTTCTTTTCAGTAGTTGTAGTGACTGTTAACACTTAGTATTTTTGTAAGAAGATGTCAGCTATTTTGACATCTTCAGTAGTTGTGTTAACTTTTAGTTGTTTGAATAATTCTGTTAGATGTCAATATCAAGTGACATCAGCAGACGTCACATCTCCTATATAAGGAATGTTCCACCACGACATTCCTATATAAGGGATGATTGACCTGATTGTATGTGTGACATTTTGCCACCATGAAAGCACGTATTGAATGAAATATTTGTTTTGCAGAATTCTTTCAATAATCGTTTGCTCTTACTTTGAATATCAACTGCATTCTTTTGAATTGTCTAATTCATTGTTTGATTTCCGCTGCAATACTCTCTAACCAATCAAACGTAGATCGCGGATCCTAACAGTATGGGTAGTGATATGGGGGCCTACACAAGTTGAATAGCTAATGCAAGGGTTTGTTTAGATTTTCTTTCGTAGGTGAGGATGATTTAAGGCTATGTAGGTGGTTGAGAGGTAAAAGGTGTGGGTTCAATACTAGATTGTGTTGCTAGGTTGTCACTTTGAGCAATGAGCTCTAACATTTTAGGGACAAGGGTTGTTTCTACCTTAGAGAAGCCAATAGTTGGCTTTTTCATTATTTTAAAGATGTGGGGCTTCATCTGTCCCAAATTAAGAGTATTTTACGTTTCCCTTAACAGTGAGCCCAGTTCACAGTTAAGAATATATATTGAACATATTTAGGAAACATATAATACTCTAAGGAGTCAAAGTTTTCAACTAAATTTGTATAAACAAATTAAGTGTAACTGAATTTCTCCCATTGAACCATTCCATGCACTATGAAGGAGAGATCCTCAAGAATCTGGTCCCACCCCCATGCTTGTTGGACAAGTTGTGGCTGACCACATGAAGCAGCTACTTCCACTAGGATGAGATATTCCTTTTCCAAAGGTCTTTATAGAGAAATCTCATTTATAGCCCATATACTGAAAGGAGTGGTTGACAACTTCCTTTGGGAAGAATAATTCACCTTCCTCATCATCCAACTGAAGATGATTGTTGATAATGGCTGGAGCGATGAAGATTGTTCTCCCTTGCATCATAGAAGAGAGTGCCTTCTCCTCGTCGACGATGACCTCTTGATAGGTCTTCCAGAACTCAAGTAGATGATCCTTATAGAGAATAGGATCAATGGTTAGGGAGGTGAAGTAGTTTGATAGAGCCAGAAAACAACAAACCTCTAAGAAACTAGGATCTTTCTCAGAGTTCAACAGAGCAGCATAATTATGTTTCCTATCAAAATGCATGGAGAAATCATGGTCGTAGTTGGAGCATATATAGTCATATATAGTGTGTCCGTCGCTTGTCAAATAGTCTAGGCTTAATGTAATACACCTGATGGATGCGATTGGGACACTCATGCGATTGTAAACACATGAAACTAGGTCATTCGCAGGAGCATATGTGAATAAGACTCAGTCATACGACTGTGCCATCCTAATGGACTAGTGGTGCGACTGAGGGATGCGATTGGGACATTCGTATGACTGAACCATAAGTATAGTCCAGTCGTACGATTGAACCATATGCATGGTCCAGTCATATTATTGAACCATACACATGGTCCAATTGCATGAATGGGCCCAATCGCATCTAATATGGGCCGAGGCCTATATATACCAGTTTGAATGTGTAGAGAGATTAAGGGTTTTGAGAGGCGTCTGCTCGGGACCTAGGGCTGCCGGATGAGAGGGGAGATCATGCTGATCTCCCCTTGCCAAGAGTTTTGATTCTTATGTTGTAATGAGCTTATAATCATTAGGTTTTATCAATGAAACCATTTTATTATAGTTCGTGTTATTGTTTGCCTCTTGGTTTTTGGTTCTGTTTCCTTTCGTCAAGAACACGCTCAGATGTCTACCGATCCAACGACTTCAGAATTGGTATCAAATCCGGTTACTGCTGGAATGATCTAACAATCATTCTAGCAACCTGAGCTCTTGATTTTTGAATCTATTTCAGGTTCTTTAACGTTAAACCCACTTCGTGTTCTTTATGTTTTGCTTAGATCTGGTTACGTGTGTTGTTTCTATGTTAAAATCAAACTCGAAACCATGTTCCAATCACCCCTGCAAATGTTATGATGTCTATGTTGGTTCGGTTCATGTAAACTTTGTAAGATTAGGGTTTTTGGCAGCCCTGGCTGCTGCAGATTTGAAAATCTACGTGCAAACCCGTTCATGCGACGGGGCCATGCGAATGGACCATTCGTATGACTGGACCATGCTAATGGACCATTTGTATGCCTGGACCTTGCTAATGGACCATTCGTATGACTGGACCAGTCGTATGTTCAATCGCACGAATGAGCCATCCGCATTGACTCATCCGCATTTGTTCCAGACCAAAAACAAAGGAGTCTAGAATTGCCTCTTACACAGATTTAAGGATGAGCAAAGCACATTCATCCTGAGGTTCATTTGTCAAATAAGTTCGATGGATACCTCATTGTTCATTGGACTTCGAGAATAGGTGAATGTTGTTACAACATGAAAGAGAGAAGAGAAGATGTTAGCAGTCGGTTCTGATTTTGTGGGGTAGTCAGGAGCATCTGACTATTTATGGGCCAATCAAGTTATATCTATCCTCACAGAGAGGATTCTCATTCTTAGGGGGAATCCATGTTTAGAGAAATTAAAGACGCAATCAGAAAGTGATGATGTGAGCCGGTTTCTGATGATGAATCTGAGTGCATGCTGTTTTGTTTGAGATTGTCAGCTGTGGATTGGAATCCTCTACCTTTTGCCCAATACACTGTATGAAGACGCCAGGAGAGCACAATGTCTATATATTAGGATATGCTGAATTTGAGGGGGAAATTCTGTAGGTGTTAATGTTAATCAAGTTAGCCTATGTGAATATTGAAGCAATAGAAAACTGTTTATGTCATTATCTAGAAAAATCAGTCACATGGGGAATTTTGTTGCTATGATGGTGTTCTTCAAAGTAAACGAAAGCTATTGTGCCTAATTTCATTTTCAGGGATACTGTAGCAACCTGATACAATCCTAGGGGGTCAACCTGGGTCAGGGCAGACCCAGTCAACCTGGGATGGTGGGAAAAAGAGGGCTGATTCAGGAGGTGGGGGATGATCCCATATATTAAGGAAAGTGGGGTGGAACTTAGTGGGGTAGTTACATGTTATCTTCTTTATATGTGTTTTGAATGCTATGGATGTTAGGATTAAGTATTTTGATTTAGTATTTCTGGTTGTATGTTGGAGATTACTCCCTCTCGAAGAGGACTGGACTGTTCTGTTCTTGTTTAAGCTTTAATCAATCCGACTAGTGTTCTATCATCTAGTTCCATTGCCTGGAAAACGATGATGGTGCAGGCCCAAAATACATTAGGAGAGGGGGGTAGTTCATCTCAGGACCCTATTACAGATCAACTTGTAGCGATCGTAGCAAAATTTGATTCTATGGAGAGCTTAAAGAATGATGTTGCGGCCTTGAAGCAGCAAGCACTTTCGCGAGAGAAGGCAACCTCCAGTGATTCCCGTTTTGAAGAGGGTGAGTACTTGTGGAAGCAACAACATATGGGTAGGCTTATAACAAGATAGAATTTCCCAAGTTTAATGGAGGTGATCCACGGGGCTGGATATTGAAGGCAGAAAAGTATTTTCGATACTACCCTATACCCGATAACGAGAAAGTCGATGTGGCTTCTATGCATTTAGAGGGGGACGCATTGGATCTCTTTTCATGGATCTCAGCCGATCGACAGATCCTATTTTGGGAAGATCTCGTGTGTGCTTTTTAGAAGAATTTTGGACCTGCCAAATTCCAGAACCCAGATGAGTATGTGGGCAACATCAAACAAACACGAACTGTTCAGGAATACCGGCAAGAGTTTGCTAAACATCTGCTCGGATTTCTAATTGGCCTGATCACTGCCTTCTTGGGGTATTCTTAAATGGGTTGAAAGAAGAATTGAAGGTAGATGTAAGGATTCACAAACCCAGGACTGTTTATAATGCTATGAGTCTAACGCTTGAGTTTGAATCCAAGTTTCCTTCTCAATCAGGGAAGTTTACTAGTGCCTCTGCTAACACAGACTCAAAATTAGATTCTACAAGCGGTGTCTACGCGGATGTGGCTCTCCAAAAATCTTCAGAACATCGTCTTACTAATGCAGAGAAATAGGGCTGGTACCTTTGCGGGGGAATGCTTTCGATGTGGAGACCAATGCAGGCCTAGGCACCATTGTAAAACAGGGACATTCAAGTTTCTTGAGGCTACTGTAGAAGAGGAAGACCAGGTCATCCTTTTGGGCGATAATCAGTCAAGTTTCAAGCGAGCTGCTTCCTCTCGACTTGAGGGCAAATCGGTTTTCCAAGGGGGCAGTAATGATACAATCCTAGGGGGTCAACCTGGGTCGGGGCAGACCCAGTCAACCTGGGATGGTGGGAAAAAGAGGGCTGATTCAGGAGGTGGGGGATGATCCCACATATTTAGGGAAAGTGGGGTGGAACTTAGTGGGGTAGTTACATGTTATCTTCTTTATATGTGTTTTGAATGTTATGGATGTTAGGATTAAGTATTTTGATTTAGTATTTCTGGTTGTATGTTGGAGATTGGTCCCTCTCGAAGAGGACTGAACTATTCTGTTCTTGTTTAAGTTTTAATCAATCTGACTAGCGTTCTATCACAACCTGACAAATCGGAAACGTTGGCTAATATGGTTTTTCATTTGATTCTATTGGAAACCAGAGCAAAGATTGACTGAAGATTGTAAGAGGTGTTATCTACTATTCTCAAGCAACATACAAGGGGGAATAGTAGATAAAGGTTGACGAATAGTCTAGGCTTAACGTAATACACCTGATATGTTGTAAACACATGAAACTGGGTCATTCACTAGAGCAGATGCGAATGAGACTCAGTTTTATGACTGAGCCATGCAATGGACTAGTCGTGTGACCAAGAGATGCGATTGGGCCATTCGTAAGACTGAACCATAAGTATGGTCCAGTCGTACGATTGAACCATGCGCATGGCCCAATCGTACAATGGGCCCAGTTGTATCTAATATGGGCTGAGGCCTATAAATACCAGTTTCATTGTTTGGAGAGATAAAGGTTTTAAAAGGAGTGTGCCCGGGGCCTAGGTGCTACCGGATGAGAGGGGAGATCATGCTCAATATCCCCTTGCCAAGAGTCTTGATTTTTATGTTGTAACGGGCTTATAATCATTAGGTTTATCAATGAAATCATTTTATTATAGTTTGTGTTATTGTTTGTCTCTTGGTTTTTGGCTTTATTTCCTTTCGTCAAGAACACACTCGGATGTCTACCGATCCAGCGACTTTACATTGTTTATTTTGATAATAATAAAAATCACCAGGGTAAACCCTTTACCCAAAAAATCAGTGAAAGATGCGAATAGACATGCTAATGAACTTCAGTCGCACGAATGAATCATGCATATGGGTCCAGTCGCATGACTGACTTAACCGCATGGCATAGCATACGAATAAGCTCAGTCGCAGGCTCAATTGTACGACTGAACTCAATCGTACAACTGAACTCAGTCATATGGTTCAATCGCACGATTGATCCAAGTGATCAAAATCAGCCAAAATTCAATTGTTATCTCTTACAAACAATCTAATGTATGTTTCTTGTGTCGCAGCAATATGGCTGATAGATGGACTATGAGCACCAAGCACAACATTTGTGCTCATCTTGATGCTATATCCTGAAAAGCTTCTGAGTTCACGGGATTATTGCCTTTTTGCATAGATCGAGGATCTTCAAGGCCATCTTTGTCCCATGCACACCTTACAAATCCATACAGCAGGCTTTCTGAGAAAGCATCGTGGTTGACAGGTCCGTTGAGCCCCACTGTATTCAGAGTTCCACCTTCGGACAAAAGATTGAGATTACTGAAGATGTTCTGAGGCGAGTCTTAGATTTGGGTGAGGACAGAGCCTACCCAACCAAGCTGCATCCCCTAACGGTTCGGGGATGTTTTCTGAGGATCAAGTACGCCGATGACATCAATGTTGGCGTGCTGAACAAGAGCAACATGTGCCCGTAGTTCAAGTATTTGGCACATGTGATCCTAAAGTGTATAGCCTCTAGGCGTGGAGGATTTGATGAGATGTCCGACCAATCCAGAATGCATACGTTGCATTGGTACTAAACCACCCGTTCAGTTTCTCTCGCATGCTCTTCTCCTACCTGATCGAGAACATTGAGGCCAAAAGGAAGGAAGGCTTGTGCATGTATCCATGTTTCTTGCAGATGATTATAGATAAGAAGCTTCCTATGCTGCCTAAGGAGAAAGATGATGCAGTGATGCTTGAGGTGATGGATGATACCACCTTGGGCAGGATGAAGGTATACCGGCGGAAGCAGGTAAAGCCCCAGTTAGGAGACCTTTTGGGCATCTGGCCAATGAAGACTATGTGGCGCCTTCTCATAAGAAATGGCATCACGATGATAGTGATTCAGATGTGGAGCCCATTATGGTTCCTGCAGATGAAGATGATGACAATGATGACAACCCTGACGATGGTCAAGGTGGGGGAGATGCTGGCTCCAGTCATTCAGGGCCACCGACACGTCTACCATATCTTCACCACCTCCACACAGTACATCTTCTACTCCAGGTGATTCTGAGCAGGCTCCTATCCACCCGGACTTTTTGATAGAGGAAGAGGATGAGTCAGATGATGAGCCTCTCGTCAGGCAAGTCGGGAGCCGTGTTATGGCTACCGAGAAAAGGAAGGAGGCGGTTGGTGGACGCCAAGCTAGTACTACGGTGATTACACTGATGTCACGGATCCCACTTACACACCCGACCAGCCTATTAGCCAAGGGGAAGCCCCAATTTCCAAGGGTTCAAGGAAGAAGAGGATGGCCCAACCCTATTAAAAGAGGGTAAGAGACCAAGGTTTACATTGATCACTTCTTCCACCTCTACTGCTAGTACCACCACACACCCACTACCTCCTCCATTGCCACCGATACTCCTACCACCACTCATACACTTACATCCACCTCACCCATAATGCCCAACATAACTCCACTATAATTCACTTCCATTCCTTCTCCCATCTTCACCACATCCACCACTACATCTACTATTCACCAAGCCAAACATCCACCCAATTCCTATCTACACCTTGCTCAACTCTACCCACTGTTGGGTTAGAGGAACGGCTGCAAGCCTCAACAGACTGGTCCTAAAGCTGCTAGCCACAAATGAGCTGAGAGCCAACTAAATGAATCAGCTGATGGCGATCAATACTTCCCAAGGCAAGCAAATTGCTCATATGATCGAGAAAGACGCTACTCCCGAGAGAGCGTTAGGTCGAGCTCACCATGCACTAAAGGCCCAAAATGAGCTGGTGATAAAATCTGTCAAGAGGATAAAGGCATTGGAGAAAAAGAACAAGCAGTTTTGTTGAGATTGAAGGGATCTAAGGGTGAGCCCTAAGGATTTAAGATGATGGTGATGATAGTGGAGATGATGATGACGAGCTTACAGATAATGAATTAGAAGAAGATGATGATGAGGAGGTAGTGGGACTGAGTGGAAAAGGAAAAGAAAATGATCAGGATGATGATGATGAAGAAGGTGATGCATTTGCATTTGCATCTGCATCAACTCAAGCAGCTCAGGAGAGGCGCTCCAAAAGAGCCGCGTCCTCTACAGCTCAAGCTGCGGAGGGCCATGATCAAGGTAGAAGTGAAGCCCCACAGCCTGAAGACTATGATGTTATTCTCCTTCGGTAAGTCAAGACTCAGCTAACTATGATTCTTGACTTACAAGGGATTGTTAGAAGTTTAGTGAGCTACACTCCCGAAGAAGGAAAAGTCATTCATGACCTGACTAACGAGCATCTCGCTGAGATGTTCAAATTGAATCCAGATGAGCTAGTTAAAAATGCTCCAGAAGTTAATGTTTTGAGTGATGAGGAGCTAAACAATGTGGATGAGATAGAGATAGAGGATGTCACAACTGACCACTATCCAGAGTACACTGACCCTGAAGGCAACATTATTCCCAAGTTGGGTGAAACCTTTGGCACTAATACTTTTGAGAAGTTGGAGGAAATGGAGAAAGAAAATGAAAAGGATGAAAGTAAAGCCTAAGCTTTAGATGAAAATGTTGATATTAACAAAGCTTAATGGGCAGCTTGTTTTGCTGAAATGAAAGCCCAACGTGCACCTCCAAAGCAAAATGCCAACACCAAACTTTACAAAGTCAAGAGACATCAGAAAGTGTCAGGAAAGATCATTGCATGGACCTATTTTGAAGACTCGGATGTCTATGCTATGAAGAGAGAGAAGGGGATTGAGTATTTCAAATATCCACATGATCTGAAAACTCTTCCTAGTTTTGAGCTAAATAGATTGGCATGTTTAGACCTTTTGTATGCCAACCCAAGGAAGATGTCGGGATCGTTTTAGATGGCGCTGAAGAAAGAATACGACACCAGATGGGTCAACTTCAGGCCTCAACAACCTAAGCGGTTCATTCATAAGACTGGAGTTAATCCTGTATCTGGAAGGCCTAAAGTAGTGTTGAAGTGGAGTCCCCCATGCACAATGTCTAAGATTACCTTACGGGAGATGCCTCAGGACTTCATTCCACACTTCAAATAATGGTATTATGATTGGAGGGTGGGGGAAGCAGTCATAGTTTTGAATAGAGAAGGAAACATGATGGACTATCAGGGTATTTGACCTAATGTGGCTTACTAACTTATCTGCTAAAGATGTCTACAGATTATACAAGTTGCCACTGTTCTATGAAACACAAGATATTGTACGATCTCTATAGTTCTAACATGTTATATGACTCGGCTTTGCATTCAAGATACATGCAGGAGTCACCAGAGAAGAGAAGTACAAGAAGTTTAAGAGAATGTGAAGAATGTTAGAAAATAGGCTAAACTTATTGGCTTTAGAGGAAGATCTGCAAGCTTATGAACAACAGATTGATCCACAACAGTGGCAAGAGCTTGCTAAAGAAGTACTAAATATCCTAGAAGAAGGTGATGACCGTGAAGTTAAAACTAAGCTCCTGGTGCATCTGTAGTTTGATAAACTCAGCCTGATTTGGTTTCAATATTAGAGCAATTGCATGCCATGAGAGCAACAACAAAAGAAAGATAGAAGAACTTTGAGAAAAGCATGTTAGAAAATAGGATAAACTAGGTCCAAGGGGGAGTTTGTTGATACATTATGTTCCTAGTTTATGTCCTTAATGTAAAAGTCTTTCATTTCTTACACATGTGTAATGTAATCATTCAGTGAAATCTTATATGCTTTTGATGTTTATTTATCTTTGAGTATTTCATATTATTATCGTATTTGATATAATTCATATGTATGAACTTCTTATATGGGTCTGAGGTTGTTGTACATAGTTCCAAGTCAATAATGACTCAGAAATATGTTCAGTCATACGAATGAAAACTACAACCGTTATAAATACCACATAATTAATTGTGAAAAAATTGGACTTTCGGATAGACTTCGAATATTATGAACACTAGCCGTCCAGAGCGTCCAAAACAGCAAATCCAACTTCAAAGTTCATTCCTGATCAATATCTAATCAATTCTTAACGTTTGTATCATTGTTAAATCGATCAGGTTGTCGTTCTCACTGATTGGATCGCCAATCAAATAGGATTTCACACTATTTGATCTGGTCTCATGCAGAATCTATTAGTACTCAGTACGAAAACGGTCCTAACAATCATGCCCCTTCATGTATGTAACCACCAACATCTCCTCCAAAAGCAACTAGTCCTCCATCAAATTTAGCAAATCTTTAGAGTAGTGACCTCTTGCCTATCATGTGCCTGGAAAAACCACTATCAATGATCCATACATTTCTATTTGTCTTGGGCTGGTCCTGCCTAAAAGAGATGGTTATTTACATTTGAAACCCAAGCCTTATTGGTCTTGGCTCAGCAAAAAGAAGTTAAAGACAATACAACAGTAGTAGATACTATAGTCATGTTTGAAGGATCATTTGATGAAGTTGATGGAGAAATTTTAGTCACTTTGTCTTTCTTTTTCTTCCTGGTACTAGAGTTTAAGTTTGTGTGTTCAGTCATAACCACCTCAAAATCTGTGAAGATAAAAACTTTGTTTCTTAGAATAAAGGTGACCTTGATCTCTTTAGCCTTCTTTCCTTCTTCTTGCTTTCCTTGATCAAGTTCTTCCTTATTGACTTGGTAATCCCAACTTTTTACTTTCCTCAGAAGGATAGTGACCCTTCTTAAAATGCTCTTCTTCACTTTCTCAAAAGTATCCTTCACTACCACTTCTTCATCCTCCTCAGTCATGGGGTCTACAAGAGGACGCTCATCTTCACAAGTTCCACACCTAGGAGATCTTATAAACAAGATTGTGTGTGAAGGAGCTATCTCACTAGATCCTAGTTCCTGGTTATTTTGATAAAAAACTTTTGAATACAAGGATAAGGATATTATGTTCTTGAAGGTATTTTCGTCACGAACACATTTTTCTACCTGGCTTTGTTGATCACGAGCTCAGCTTGGCATTCAGTCAACTTCTTATGAAATCTTTGATCTGAGTCCTATAGTTGGTGTGTTCATGTTTAAGAGTTAAAATGGTTTTCTATAAGTCCTCTATCCTTAGTTTATAATTATTTTTAGCTCTTTTAAAATCAGATTTTAAGACATTCAAGGACTCAAGATCAGATCTCATTTATGCATTGTAGGACCATATCTATTCACTTTAGCAATACATTCAGGTGTACACAGATGTTCTAATACCTTTTCTTCATCATGGTTAGCCATTAGTTCTTTGTTTAGAGATGCATCTTCCGCTTGAAAGCTCCAGTCAAAGCCTCCTTCTTCAATAGCAACTGCAGCTTCTGCTTTGCTTTTTCATTCTAGGTGGCTTTCTCGGTGTAGTTTGGCCTGGCTTGTGCTTGGCCACCACTTTTCCTTTGTGCCTTGCACTCCTTTGCAAAGTGACCCATTTGATTACAGTTATAACACTTTACTTTGCTTTTGTCCAGCCTTAACTTTCCACTGGTTGTGTTGCTTGGAAACTTCCTCCCTGTCCTCTTGTAGAACTTCTTGGCTCTATGAGTGAGGAGAGCCATTGCTAAAATATCTCCATGCATTCTAGGTTGCTTCGATGGATACAGTCTAGATATTCATAGGTGAAGAGAAAGTTCCTGTGCTTTCATGAGAAGACTTAAAGGCTTGTGAACAGCTTGTCTCTTGGAATGGACTTCCTTAAATGTAGCTTTCTCTTATTGTCTTAGGGAAGGTGATGAAATGACCCTTTTATGAGTTATCAGGATAGCATATAAGATGATGTTATGGTTCTATGCTATCCATTTCAACCACATGGAGGGTTGAACTCAATTGATTGCTAGAGTTACCAGATGAACCTTGCATGTTCATATCCATTTGGTATCCACTAAGAATACCATACAACTCTATCAAAGCAAGAGTCTTAAGGTTCTCAGTTCTCTTGATAACAATACCATTATGTATCCATTATCTAGGAAGAGAGGATATGAACTTCCTTACAATGTCCATGTTTTCAAGAGTCACTCCAACATTCATTAGATTATCCGCAATCTCAACATACCTGAAGTATAATTGAGTCATGGATTCAGCTGATTTGAAGGTGAAGTTTTTAAACTGCTACTCCAGGAGATACTTCTTGTTCTCCTTGGCTTCATTTGACCCTTCATACATCAACTTCAGTGCATCCCATAACTGTTTACTTGGTTTGCACTTCCTGAAGCCTTTGTATATGGAGTTTGTTAGAGCTGTTGGAAGGGCTGTCATGGCTCTCTAATAAATTTCTATTTTCTCCTATCTTCTTCAGAATAGTCAACTACAATCTTTGGAATCATACCACCTCCAACAATAGCTGAAGAAGTGCTTGGTATGTAAGGTCTTGAGACAACGGATTCCCACATCCTAAAGTCTTGTCTAGTATTCTAGCTGGAGTTTAGCTACTATTAATTAAAAGTATCATACTAGCAATTTCTATATGTAAAGTTTCTTTTGGATCGACGTAAAGTCCTATACCTTTTAATAAACATGCTTCAACAAAATCATAGTCATCTTTATACGCATCAACTATACAAACACAAAGTAATCAATGGCAAGTAGCATATCCAATATATGATTTCACCTGACGTACCATTCTGGTTTTGGTTTGAGTATGAGGTACTCATGTCTTGATTTTGAGTAAGCTACATCAGTATCAACCTACTAAATATGTAACAAAATAAGCTAATGAAAACTTAGTGATTATGCAGAATCATAGATAGAAATGGCCTGAAAGCATCAAACTACATTATATAACCAAAAATAAAGAATGTCTATGTCAGTCTTGAAGTTAGGCTAGATAGATAAAGAACTTCTATTATGGCGGTTAGATTATGGCAGCAGATAGTGGTTTGGGGTTTTGATTGTGGCTGCTAAAGGGAGAGAGCAACAAAGCAGGTTGGGGGTTTGGGGTTTTGATTGTGGTGGCAGGTGATTTGCAGGTCGAATGGTGGTGGCCGATGATGGCTGCAACTCGAATGAGGTGGATGGCTACTACTTGAATGTGGCCATGGTGGTTGCTACTTCCTTCGATTGATGGTGTTTCAAATATGGTGGCTAGTGGTGGCTGATGGTGCCTGATTCTTCTTCTGATCGATGGTGATGCTCGATTGTGGGGTTGGATTGTCGTGTTTGATTATGATGTTCGATGGTGGTATTCGATTGTGATGTTTGATAGTGGTCTTAAAAATGGTTAAGTTTGAGGATTTTGAGAACAAAGTTCCAAAGCTGAAGAACGAAGCTATCTTCAAGAACTGGTCACTAAGACTGAAATACCATCTAAACTTTATTGATACTCATCTCTAGAAATAAATAGAGAAAGAACCACGCATTCTTATTACCTCTAATGGTCTTGGTAGAGGTTTTGTGTAGACCAAAGATTCACAAGAGCCTTATCCAGAAATGGTCTACATTTTGATAACTAAAGAAATTAAAGAATGACGTTAAAGTATATTCTCTTATGTGCAAAGGTTTACCTTTGGAAGTATTATACAGGCTTGGTTACAAAACTGGGTACACTATGTATAAAGCCTTGAAAATCATTTGTGAAGGAGGCAAAGAGATTCAAGATCTCAACAGGCAAAAACGGAAAAGGCAACTTAAGCTGTTTGAATATATCTCTGGACAAACAATAAACCAATGATGAACGTATTTGTTCAACTTACAACAAAAATGTCAACCTTATACATTAAGAATAATGATAGACTTCTAAATGTTCTTCCATCTACATGGAAACAAACAGTGACATTGTTAAAGCATACTGAAAAGTTTCCATGGATCTTGATCTACTAATTGCAAAGATTGTTAAAGCATACTAAAAAGTTTCCCATGGTTACTAACGAAGAGGTAACCTTTCTTCCAGCCTACACCCACAGTTGCGGCTCGTAAGAATGAACATAATTAGGAGGATCAATCTCAACATATTACTCCTAATGTAATTAAATAAATTAAAACAATAACCACCAATGGGTCATTGAGAATGTTATTTATCAAAATTTAGGATAGGCTTTCATCCAATGATGGCCACGTATAGAACATTTAAAATGTTGATATTTACTTAATAGAAGATCTTGATTTCGTTTACAACCAGTGTACTTTTCACTAACTTACCTAATACTTTCATAACATTCCTACTTATGTCATTAAGGGTGAGATTTCAAGTGAATTTAATCTACCAACTATAATTGCTGATGACGCATGTGAGGATAGGGCTGGTGATGATGAGTACGATTTTAGTTAGCACACCGAGGGGTCTAACAAAGACATTGAACTATATGAGGGAGACTCTAATTAAATATTTGTTACAATTTGTGTACATATATATTATTATGACTTTGTTTATATTTCATATTATAATATAAAACATTATTTTTATTTAACTATAGTGTTGTATATCTTATAATTTTTCAATACATGATATCATTGTGGATTGTTTCAGTATTTGTCATGGCTAATCTCATGAGTTATGAAGCAAGGAATCCACCATTTCCTCCATTTGGCGGGCCCAAAAGTCATGAATAGGATGGTAATTGCTATATTAATTTATTTTGTTGCAATGTTTATTCATTTATTACTAATATATATTTAAACCATTGAATTTTTATTATAACTGCATATACACCTTCCCGAAATAGAAGAGAGAATGCAAAGAAATAAAGCTGCAAAAGGAGCTGCCAAAAAAAGGGGACCATTATCTCTCCCTTTTGATATAGCTGCCATGTATACCCCCGTTGGTGAACTTAATGATATATTGTCCGCGAGACAAGGATATATATGGAGGTCAATTATCCTTTTGATGCACGTTCTTGGGACAATTATTCTGATGCTCAGAAGAATACCTTGGGAGAGCATATGGGGGTAAATTTATATATAAGTTCTATCTTTTTTATTTGATTTCATACTTAACTAACTTTTTTTGTTTAACTTAGATGTAATGACACTTTGAATCTAATAAGATTTTGAAAGATTGTGAACATGCTTAGTTGCAGGGTGGCATTCGCTTTGTCGTTGTCAAGCAATTCAGAGACCGGAAAAACATTGCAAAACAACGCTTAATGTGATAGAGGATAATTTAATATAAAAGGCAAGGTTTAACCCTACAACAGGTATGAAGGATGAAAACTGAAGGAAAACCGTTGACTTTTGCATGAGTGATTGACATAGAGATACGTACAAAATAAATCATCAACATACACAAACTATGGGGTTCTACTTCATATAGTAATAATCCTCACAAGACATTAATGCTTTAAATTTATATGTGTGTGAATTACATATAAGTATTTATTAATATATAATATGAAGTTTTCGCTCCAAGTCCTTGGGTTGATGAATAGAATCCAACCACACCGCAATGGATGGTACAAAGTCCTCTAGCTTTTCATACTTTTTTATACTTTTTAATGTTAAATAGAATAAGAGCAGACTTGAGGCATTTCATGATGATGATACCCGTAAAGATTGGACCTTTGATAACAACGTAGAAAAGAAAAAGTATGTAAGTACTTAAATTAAGATATATATATATATATATATATATATATATATATATGTACGTATACAATATATATATATATATATATATATATATATATATATATATATATATATATATTTAAGTATGTATAAATATGTTAATATATTAGTTAATTAATACATAACCAATTAAAGAGAGGGCTTGATGAGCTAAGTCAATCCTAAAATGAAGAAAATAGTTCATCACACCGAATGAGGTCGATATTTCTAAGGCGGTGTTGGGACAACGACGTGGACATAAGCCGTCTTCATCTATAGGATTGACTTCTTTTGTTCATGAGAGAGAACAAACGCCCCAGTCATTTATACAGGTAAAAGTAGGTTATTTTAGTTAGTATATTTTATTTATGTTAATAGTTTGTGTTAATGGGGATACTTAGTCTATGTTGGTAGTATAAGTTTAAACGAATCAAAAATACATTAATGAACATAATATACTTAAAGTTGGATGTTCTAGTATTATCAATGTGAGTTTAGTTCATTTTGACTCTTTAGAGCTAAAATGATTAAATGATCAATAATTTAGTTTGAAGGGTCAAAATGACGTATTTGAGTTAAATAATCTAGGTTTTAGTTTAAATTGGTCAAAATAATCCGAAAAACACTGATATACTTAAAAACGCTGATGAGTTTAAATGGGTCAAAATGACTTAAAGTTAGATGTGTTAAGTGTATCATAGGGGATTCAGGTATTTTGATCTGTTAAAACTAAAATAGAGTTAAATTATTTAAATTTTAGTTTAAATCTGTCAACATAACATAAACCCCCTATAAATCATTCTCAAAGTCTATTAAATTTCATTTATGCCTATTGATTCATTCTCAAGTCAAATTAGGATGTTTCTAAGTAAAACAAATGTGTTTGGGTCATTTTGACCAATTAGAACTAAAAAAACTTAAATTATCTATGTTTTAATTTAAATGATCAAAATGACCCAAACACACTTAGGTGTTGTTTGATTATCGCTGACTCTGTAAGATCTGATAGAGTCAGAAGTTGACCCAGTTAGAAGATCTGATCGAGGTGCATCAGACTGAAACTTGAATGTTTGATTTAGTATCTGACGGACTGTGCTAAATGATAGAAATAACCATATTACCCTTGTATATTAACTAGTGTTATGTAATAACTCGATTTATAAATTATTTGAACACACAAAAGAAACCATCAAAAAACAAAACACACTACTATCACCATCTGTATCTCTCTCTCACCCACTACCATTGCCATCAAAAAACACCAAACTTTAATATAACAAAATTTGTCGATGAAGAATAAGGAAAATGTTTGATTCATATTACCATGACCATAACATCAACATTGTCTCTACATCCCCTCCCGACCACCACCGGCCTCCACCATCATAACCACCACCACCAACACATCTAATCCACCTTCTGGGTTTGAACCACAGACTCGATCACCAAACTCAATGACCGGCTGACCGAAGTATGTTGGAATCAAACACCCCCTTGCTATACTTAAAGTACTTTATCAAAATACAACTTATAATTTATATTTTGTTTTGTAGGCTCAACTTTTAAGTCTTTCTCATTATTCAAATTTTATGTCACAACTTACACAGTTTATTTGTACGCAGAAGGTCGAAATTAAACCTATGAAGATGATTTGGATGTGGGGAATAAATAACTTATCATATGACTAGTTTAAGTTTGTTTTTGGGTAGTTTTATGTTTAGGTTAAGGAATATATTTATGCTACTTACTTCACGCTTATGTAGGTGTGAACATTCTACGTCATTTATAAACACTTGTGTATTTTGTGTTAGGATTCAACAATGGCATAAACTGAAGCTTACCAAATCATAATTACATCCAACTGAAGAGCTTATTGTACAAGTTCAGAGACGAAGTTGATTACAACAAAACAAGACAATTTAACATGACAAAGTCAACATCAAGACAATTAGAAAGTCAAAATTAGGTCATGTTTTAATATTAGTATAAATAGACCCATTAGTGCATTTATGCAAGTGTGGCTTTTATGTGTGTGTTTCTCATGGTGTAAATCACCATCAAGGAGAAATCCTCTCCTATGGGTGGGTTTGATTTCACCAGCCATTGATGATTCTCATTGTAACTTATTTATCAACATCAATGAAATCATAACATTATTATTATCCATCTCCTTGTTCTTTGATTCACAAACATCCACCCATCTTAATTTTGATTTATAGATCTGAACGAGATGAATCCTAAGATCCATGCTCAATGAATCTGAAATATTGACTTAGCAAAATGGTATCAGAGCTTTGGCTCTCGGTTCTCTTTCAGATCTACGCAAGAACTGAATAGAATTCGATTGATCTGGTAATGGAGTTGCTAGTAGAGTATATCATCATCTCTACTTAGTAAACAACATAAAATACTCCTATCAACACATTCTCACCAAAATATTCCCAACAACAAGAAACTCACTAAATCACAGATCTGATTCTGAAATCCATTTGAACTGTTTGAACAAGTTGGACTAATCAATCCTAAAAATCATCTAAATCTATATTTATACCAGTTAAACACTTAGTTAAAATGGATTCTAATAGTTACTCAAACTTGGTCATACACCTAAACCTCTTATGCTTAAACACAAATCTGATTTTAAACTGTGGAAAATCAAGTTTAGGAATTACATAACAGGTGTAGATCCTGATTTCTGGATCTCAATATGCAAGGGGCCACACATCCCTGTCACTCTGTCCATAGATCAAGCTGTAATTTACAAAACTGCAAGAATACTCATTAAAGATCTAACTCTAGATGATGAAGACTATAAGAAAATCAAGATTAACCTCAAAGCCTACTCCATTCTAACTCAAGAACTCAAGATGGATGACAGGATCAGTGATCTCAAGTTTGATGGATTAGAGTGTAACGCAGCGGAATAAGATCAAGAATGAGACAAATTATAGCAAGAATTTGATATTCGTATGCATTAAAAACAAATACGGTTGTAACGAGAGAATATATTTCTGTGAAAAGGAATTTTTCAATTATATCAAATGTTTCTGCTCAATCATTCACCAATTACAATTAGGTTGACACTCCTTATATAGAGTGCAATCACTGCTGATATCACGGGATAGTGACATCTGGCAGATTTATTACAAAAATAACTAACACTTAACAAACTACTGAAATGTTCACAACTACTGAGAACATATCAGAGAGTGCTAAGCACAAAATATAAAACTACTGATGCTAAACTACTGAAACTAACTACTGAAACTAAAAACATAAAACTACTGATAAACACAACTACTGAAGAAGTACTCTTCAGCTGTTGTGACAAACTACTGAAACTTCAGCACTTGGTCTTCAGACTTGAACTTCTGACGTTTCATCAGCTGATGACTTCAGTAGATGTCATCAGCTGATGTCTTCAGTCTTTGTCTTCAGACTTTGTACATCAGTTGTTGATCTTCAGCACTTGTGGACTCTTCAGCTGTTGAACTTCAGTACTTTGGTCATCAGCTTCAGCAGTTGAATTCTTCACCTGTTGACCTTTAGTACTTTGGTCTTCAGCTTCAGCACTTGTGTTCTTCAGCTGTTGAGCTTCAGCACTTTAGTCTTCAGCTCTTGAAGTCTTCAGTACTTGATCTTCAGTTGTTGAAGTCTTCAGCACTTGTCGAACTGCAGATGAAGCCTTCAGCAGTTGTTATGATATCATGTGGGACTTAAAGTTTTTTCTGATCTGGCTCATTGGTTCTTTTGGTCCAACAAACTCCCCCTGAACCAATACAGCCAAAACCTTTACTTTATTGAGGTCCCACTTATTGTTGGCAAAGACTTCTCTTGATCAGCTTCAGAGAATCGGATCAGCACAGGTCAGGAAGAGGTTTCTAATCATGTGTTTGGCTAAGTATGGAGGGGAACTCTGTTTTGGGGAATCTGGACATAGAGTTGTGATCCCAACCATGAACCTACTTCCCATTTACGAGTCTGTAAGACTCACGAACATAGGCCTCAAGGAGAACACATGTTCCTCCTTGGAGAGTTCTTCTACTCCTCCTTCAAAGAAGAACTCTAGACCATAGTACTCAGATAGGTACTTTACAGTCCTGCCATTCTTCAACTCCACAGTAGTTATCTCCCTATAGACAAATTCATCAGGATGGTGCCCTCAAGGAGTAACTGGAGCTCATTCTTCTTAATATCTTCAAGCTTCTTATATAATAACCCCTTTTTGATCATCTTGTTTTCCAGTAAGGCTTGAGGGGTCATTTTTGATTGATGAGCCTTCTTGAATTCATCGAGTATTTCCCAGGTGAGACTACAATGGCCAACATGATTGTAGAGTCTATTGTTTTTCTAACATGGCCATTGTATCTATGTGGAATGGATCTTTTGTGTATTCTAGAGCTCACCTTGGGGACTGGCCATACACTCACTCTTTCTTTTTGATACTAAAATGTGTGTCTGAGAGTGTACAACCTCTGAGCATGCCCTTTCATGGCTTGTATAGATGATGACTGGGAAATTCCTTGTCAACCATCTTCAATAGTTGCTCATCGTGCTGCTTCTGCTGTTCTTCATCTTCTATTTTGACTCTAACCATTTCCCTTTGTGAGTCAGGTGTGATCATGAGTTGACTCCTGGGTTCTGGTACCCTTAGAACAGCAGAGAGTGGGAGACTATCATCTTCATCATCTTCTTCTTCATCTTCTTCTATCCTCAGCACCCTTCTCCTCCTTCTAGGTGCATCACTGGATGATGGTTGGGTTGGTTTTGTGGTAAAGGAATTGTTTTGAGGGTTGAGGATGTTTGGATTTGAGTTTTGAGATTGGTTTGGAGATTTGAGGGGTAGGCTGTTTTTGAGTGAGTGATTGGAAGGTTGTTCAAGCATTTTGGTTAAGTTTGGCTTTTGTGAGTTTTGCTATTTCAAGCCTTTTCCCAGCTCCAGCCTCATCAAGTGCTTCAATAATTATCCCCTTATGAAATTGCTCAGACAAACAGATTCTGGTGGCTATAGCTAGAATGCTGTCTCTCGTCCATGAACTAATCTCCATCAGTGATCTTCCTAATATTTGGCTATGAATTGAATCATGATCTCCCTCTCTCTTTCTCCAGCACACTGTACCCGCCCATTTTTTTGAATTTCATTTACTTCCAACCTCCTGATCTCACTGTCTAGTTTGGCTGTATCAAAGTCTTGCTTGAAGAGTTGCTCAATGATTTTGTCTATGGATCGGCTGTGTGCTTCATCTGCATCTTTTATCAGCTCCTCCAAGGATTTTTCTTCAGCATTCTTTGATCACCAGCACTTTTCATTCTTTTGTAAGTGATCAGTTGTTGTTCCTTTTCCTTCTCCAACTCCTGGTTTTCTCTTGTGCCTTCTCTCCTCAGTTCTTTTTCTTTTCTTTTCTTTCACAGCTGTACTCTCCCCCTTTTTAGATGCATTGGTTGCAGGGTTTGTACCGCAGAAAGTTTCTTGTGCACAACATCATCAATGAGTGGTTGTAGACTTGAGGAGATCCTCTCATCAATGGCTTTATGAACAATGTCATTGATGATGGAGTGATGAGAGGTAAGGATTGTTGGAATGCAGCAACCATCTGCTCAGGGGGGTTCTGTCCCTGAGAGATAGTGCCAAAGGCAGAGGCTGGAGGCTCAGTGAAGTGAGAGGGTGAAGTGTTTGGGGGACCTTCGAATGAAGGTGCCATCTGTGGTTAGTGGGGGCAGATAGACTTACATCCTGAGACTTCTTGGAAAGCAGTTCTTGTAGTTTGCTTACCTCAGCCTCCAGGATGGTGTTGTGGGCTAGAACATCATAGAAAAAGCCTAGGTCATCATCAGCAGATGTTGAATCACCTGACCTCCTGCTTGTAGCAGGATGTACATGCACAGGGTGTAGACCAGTCTTAGCATGTGCCCCTTTTTCTTGGAACTGGGGACTTCCAGCCTCAGGACGATGTCCTTCATCAGCTGTTGCCTCTGGTGAGGTCTTAGCTATGTTACCAGCCTCAGTCTGATCATGTGTTGATTCAGTGGCAGCCTCACCAGATTTCGTATCTGCATATCCACACTAGGAGATAGAACAGTTAAACCCTAGTGCTGTGGGTTGTCAGAAGCATGTTGATCCTCTTCCATAATTGCTGTGGTTCTCCCCTTTGTTGGTGTTTGTTGGGGAGGAGGAGAGGCATGCAGCTGAGTCAGCACGTTTGCAATTATAATGGTTGGACTTTGGGGGGCATATGCTTGGGGAGAGGGGATAGAAGCTGATTGCATCTGGGGAGAGGGATGCTCTTCAGTGATAACCTCCTCAAGTGAGAGAGGTCTAGTAATGTGGTTTCCCCTGAAGTGGTTGCAACAGGATCCTTTTGAGAGGATGCCTGTGCGGGGTTAGCTGGTAGAGTCTCTGATACTGCTGGGGGGTTTAAACCAGCCAGTATATCCTGCCTTGGTGGTACAGGAGCATCTTAGGGACTCATCTCCCTGAATAGCTGTTTTGGGGGATTTGGTTTTTGGTTTGGTGGGGACTCTGGATCTTGTGGTGGAAGCTGTGGGTTCCTTCTGCTTGGGTTTTAGCATTCGGGCAGCTTCTTTGAGAGTGAGGTCTGAGTTGTGCGTGGAGTATACCTCAGCCAAAATAGCTGGTGCAGGGACTCCAAGGCCAACAAGGCCATCAGATTTTAATTCATTTAAAATAATGGCCATCAGAAACCTAGGATATAATAGCCAGCGGTTTGCCGCAGGTTTCTGAGCCAAGTTCTTTATTTCTAGAAACACTATTTCAGAGAAATTTAGCGGTTGGTGTTCTAGAATAGAATACAATACCTGTTGCCATTGGGATGACATTTGATCCCAAGAGGATGTCTTTGAAGCTAAGCATACATTTACCATGTGAAAGATAAGTTTTTCAGCATCATGGAAATGTTTCTTCAGAATAGTTGTAGCCCGAAGATCACCTTCATACCCATTATTGATAAAGGACATATCCATTGTGCCCTTTGGGTATTCTGTCTCAGTGGTGGAGTCATGTAAGTGTAATGCCTGACGAATGATGTCGGCTGTAACAACCACTGGTTTCTGGTTGACGAGGACCGAACGGAGATTTGGCCAGTAGACTCATCAGTATGAACAAAAACATTTGACCAGAATTGACTGAGAGATTCAGGGTAGATGGTCGGATTGAAGAGAAAGGTTGTGCGATATGGGGAATCCACCATTAGGTCAATGGCATTATCAAATTTGTTCCAGAAAGCCGACTTGGTAAGGAATGCAACGCAGTTGTGTCGTGGTTTTAGGCTCATGGTTGCCATTTTTGAAAGTATGAAGGTCAGAAGAACGGCTAATGGAACGTTTGAGAAGAAGACATGTATTTATAGGGGTGGGATAGGAAAAGGCTGAAAGAAAACTACTGAAGGTTTTGGTGTGGTCATCAGCTGTTTGAAACTACTGATGACGTGGTATTACCTTCAGAGGTTTAAAACGACTGACAGTGGTGGTGTTGTCATCCGTTGTTATAAAACAACTGAAGACTTGGTTTTGACCATCAGACGTTGAAACAGCTGAAGTCTTGGTGTTAACCATCAGTAGTTGTGAAACTACTGAAGACAGTGGTTTTGTCATCAGTTGTTGTAAACAGCTGAAGACTTGGTGTTAGTCTTTAGTAGTTGTAAACTACTGAAGACATAGTTTTGGCTTCAGTTGTTTTAATGAAACAGTAGTTGTATAAACGACTGAAGAGAAATTTCTCATCAGCTGTTTTCATCAATTCATAGCTTTTCAGTTGTTTTAGTTTGACCTCCACAATTACTCATCAAACTTAGATCTGAGTTTCAGACGTTTCATTGGTCATCAGTACTTATCTACATTGTCACTCCTTACACACTTAACTGGTAGGGAATACTGCTTCTCAACGTGTAACACAAAGTTCATAATGGACTGAGCAGCCACATCCTTTGAATGCAAGAAGAAAGTCCATACATATCTAGAGTAATCATCCACAATTACTAGACAGTATTTCTTATTTGCCATACTCATTACCTTCACAGGACCAAAAAGATCCATGTGCAGTAGTTGTAAGCAGGCATTAGACTTGGATTCTTCTATGGGTGGGAATGAAACTTTATGTTGTTTCCCTTTTAAGCATGTAGTGCAGATTTCATCACAATTGAACTCCTTTATTGGAAGACCTCTCACTAAACTCTTATGGATCAGCTGATTCATGTTTCTGAGATTAACATGACCCAGCCTTCTATGCCACAGTTTAGATTCTGGAGAGAGGCCTTGGAGAACAAGCATGGATGGCCTTTTAAGTCAATTTTCTTTGACAAATCCAAGGCATATACTCTTCCTATCCTGTTGGCCTTCAGGAGAGTATTATCATCCAGTACTTTGTCAATCAGGCTCAGAACCTTGGAAGACAGAATCCTACAGTTCTGGCTTATGAAAAGAGCAACATGTCCTTTGTCACACATCTGACTGACACTCAACAGATTGTATTTGAGATTCTCCACATGGTTGACATCATCAAATCTAATATCTCCATTAGACACAAATCCCTTTCCAATGATGTAACCTTTAGCATCATTTCCAAATGAGACAAATCCTTCTTTCCTTGAGAGTAATCATGTAGAAGAGAGCTGCTCCCAGTCATGTGCATGGATCCTCCACTGTCCACATACCAGATGCTTCTTTGGCATGCTGAAGAACCTGCAAAATCATAAGAAACTACTTAGCTTGGAGACCCAAACCATTTTGGTTTTGGGACTGACTTTATCAACAGATTTAACCATAGCTGGTTTCTCATGATTAAAAGCTGATGAAGATGGAGATAGTGCTGAAATAGATTTGGACCTGGAATTCTTTTCAGTGGTTTGATCACAAGGGCTTCAAGTTGGTTAACTCTCCCCAAAAGATGCTGAACCATCATAACAAGCTGTGCCTGATTTCAAGCTCGAGCTTTCAGTTCATTTGACACTCCAGAGCTTGTTTGATGAGTTCCTGTGACCCACCATCTCCTCCTTCTTAGATTTCACAGACTTAGTCTTATGTTTATCATGAGGAACAATATCAGCTGTCTTCTGATAAACCGCATCCTTCTTAGTGGATTTGGGTAGGCCTTGGGTTTATCAGGTTGAGATGATTGTGGTACAAACTTGGTCTCAAACTCAGTCTTCATTTATTTATTTCTAGTTTAATGAGCTCATCCCTTTGGAGTTTAAACCCTTTTTGTACCAACATTCATCAGATAGATGATTGAATTTACCATAAATTTCACATGGTTTATTCTTCATCTTGGACATCTCTACTGCTGAAGTGGAAACTACTGAAGGTGTGATCTTCAGTACTTTCCTCCTATCAATACTAGGTACTAAAGGATTGTAACAGCTGAAGACTGGTAATTCAACTATTTTCCATCCGTCCTAATAGACCGTTTGATGGATCCTCAGCAGTTGTTAGTCCTTGTATTTCAACTGATTTGAAATGCTTTTCAGATGTTGGGTCTCTTTCAGTACTTGGGGTACATTGAGGAACAACATCTGAAGTACTCAGCTTCATATGAGTCTGAGTAGTTAGACCATCAGTCAATTTATTTGCTGAGATCTTAACACTAGTTTCATTCTCTGATCTTAGATTATCATTGGAGAATGATTCACATGATAATGTGGTTTGGAGATTGCTTTCACTTTCAGACTTAACTATGGAGTTAGGAGTAAAGTCTATTGGTGGAGCAGTATGGTTGTAGCCAATACCAAACTTCACATTTGAAGCAGTTTGCTTGCTAAGAAGCATTTCAAATCCCTTGCATGATGAGACCCAGCGGTCACACTCAACTTGGATCACTGCAAGTTTTTCTTTGAGACTCCTATGGTCTTCCAGAATAACCTCTAGCTTGACCTTTTCATCATTTAATTGGCATTTAAGCTTATAAATCTCATCACTTTTACTGTTAAGAGCAGACTCATACTCAGCTTTTCTTTTGGAAATGGTTTTCTTAAACTCAAGTTTTTGATTTATTAACGGTACATTTGCCTCTCTAATAGAGACAAAGGCAGCTAGGCATGATTCAGAACATAACTTGGCTTTAGCCTCTAAAGATACCTGAGTTACCTATGAAGATGATGCATTTGAGCAGGAACCCTCAGTAGACTCTAGGGCCATGAGAGCAAGATTTCAAAAGGGTGTTCACCACCATGTTGACTAGCACCAGCATAGTATTGCTCAGTGTGACCAGACAAGTTATCAGGTAAGCTACTCCAGTCAACGACTCCAGGTGTGAAGAAGCTGTGTTGAGGTTGTGATTGAGATGGAGATGGTTGAGGTTCTGGTAGTGCATGAGGTTGTGGTACTATAGGAGCTTGAACTTGATTTGACTGTGGCATATAATAGCGGGGATAAGGATATGACATTTGAACCTGAGGAACAAAATATGCAGGAGATTGAGGGTGTGATGAATGACTAGAACCGGCAGAATGTTGCCCTTTGGATTGTGAATTGTTATTTGGAAAAGTCAAAAAGGGTGCAGAGGTGTTAGATCTAGTTGATCTACACTCTCTTGCAAAGTGTCCAAGCCTGTGGCATTTGTGACACTTCAACTTGCTCTTGTCAAAACCGACTTTGGTTTTGTCAGAGAGTCCAGGAAATTTCCTGCCAGTTCTCTTGTAGAATTTCTGAGATCTGATATTGATCAAGGCCATTTGGCTCAAAATATCCATCTCTTCTAAATCATCATCAGCAATGCCCTTCAAATCATCCATGATACAGCATAGATTGTCACTATTATTACTAGAATGACAATCAACACTCACAAAGGCATGATTATAATTGTTTGAGGTGAAATCAATATGCTCATCATAGTGGCATTCTGATCCTGCATACTCTGACTCATGACTTACCAAGGCAGTGTTTCCTGGTACAAAGTCATCAGTGAGCTTTCCAGATGATGACAGTTTTCGTTTATGTTCTATCTCTCTCTCAAATGTGAGCAATTTCCCACGGAGTTGGGTGAGAGATAGTTTGTCCAAATTTGCACTGGAGCGTAGGACAATAGTATATGTTTCCCATCTCTCAGGCAGTGATCTGAGAAATCTATTATTCATCTGGCTATTGGTGTACTCATGTTTGACCATTTTTAATTCAGAGATCAAACAAGAGAACCGCTCAAACTGTTGAGTCAGTGTCTCACCCTTCCTATGAGAGAATGTCTCATATTGTTGGGCAAGGATTTCTCTATTATTTGCCAAGACCTCATCTGTTCCTCCAAATTGTTCTTTCAAGGCATTCCAGAGGTCATGGGCAGTTTCATAATGCATTAGCCCAGAATAGATTTCATTGGGCAGTGCCATGGCCGGAATTCCATGGGCTTTTGCATCAATCTCAAACAATTTCTTATCCTCATCAGAGTATTGCTCCCTCCTCTTCGGAACCATTTGATTGATTTCCGGGTTATTCACCATAGGCTTCTGTGGACCATGTACCACTGATGTCCAACAACCTAAGCTGTTAACAGACAGGTGATGGAGCATTCGTCGTTGCCATATGTTATACTCACTCCTAACCAGCATTGGAGGCTTGGTTGAGGAACCAGTATTGTGAGGATCATTGGAAGGAGTAGTCATTTTAGGTCCAAATACAATTTAATTCAAGCTTTTAAAAGATTTACACAGACCACAACAGACTCAATGAAAACCAAGAATAAATCTCAGGATGAATGGCCAAAAACACAGAAAATTCAATCTCTATAACCGTTTCTTGCAAAAATGCTAATTCAATCAAACTTGGATCTTGGATAGCTGTTTCAATGATCAATTATTAGATCGATCAATGATTAACCAGCTCTGTTACCATTTGACAGGATCAGTGATCTCAAGTTTGATGGATTAGAGTGTAACGCAGCGGAATAAGATCAAGAATTAGACAAATTATAGCAAGAATTTGATATTCGTATGCATTAAGAACAAATACGATTGTAACGAGAGAATATATTTTTGTGAAAAGGAATGTTTCAATTATATCAAATGTTTCTGCTCAATCATTCACCAATTATAATTAGGTTGACACTCCTTATATAGAGTGCAATCACTGCTGATATCACGGGATAGTGACATCTGGCAGATTTATTACAAAAATAACTAACACTTAACAAACTACTGAAATGTTCACAACTACTAAGAACATATCAGAGAGTGTTAAGCACAAAATATAAAACTACTGATGCTAAACTACTGAAACTAAACTACTGAAACTAAAAACATAAAACTACTGATAAACACAACTACTGAAGAAGTACTCTTCAGCTGTTGTGACAAACTACTGAAACTTCAGCACTTGGTCTTCAGACTTGAACTTCTGACATTTCATCAACTGATGACTTCAGTAGATGTCATCAGCTGATGTCTTCAGTCTTTGTCTTCAGACTTTGTACATCAGTTGTTGATCTTCAGCACTTGTGGACTCTTCAGCCGTTGAACTTCAGTACTTTGGTCTTCAGCTTCAGCACTTGTATACTTCAGCTGTTGACCTTCAGTACTTTGGTCTTCAGCTTCAGCACTTGTGTTCTTCAGCTGTTGAGCTTCAGCACTTTAGTCTTCAGCTGTTGAAGTCTTCAGTACTTGATCTTCAGCTGTTGAAGTCTTCAGCACTTGTCGAACTGCTGATGAAGCCTTCAGTAGTTGTTGTGATATCATGTGGGACTTAAAGGTTTTTCTGACCCGGCTCATTGGTTCTTTTGGTCCGACAATGGATGTGCTAAAAAGATTAGAGAAGTATGGTACTGCAAAAGCTATGTGGGATGCATTGAAAATCATGTGTGAAGGAAGCATTGAGGTAGCTGAAATTAACAAGGATAAGCTTGTTAATCAATATGAAACATTCCACAACAGCAAGGGAGAGCTCATATCCAAACAACTGCACATATTTGTACAGTTGGTAAATGATTTGGAAATCATGGGAGTTACCTACAAGATCAAAGAATTAAACAAGAAGATGCTTCACAGCCTCCCTAAAAGCTCGAAACAAAATGTAACAATGTTGAAAAATACTCTTGATCTTGAGATTACTACTTTGGATAACATGATAGCCAAAATAGAAGCATTAGAAGTTGATGAAAGAAGCAGAAATCTTGGTGGACCAAGAGCGATTGAAGCTTACAAATTTCCATCAGAATCTTATTCTGTGGAAAATGCCTCATCACTGAGGTGGATGATATCATCTCATCAAGAGATCAACTGAACAACACTGGGTTCATTGCAACTCCACCAATCAATCATCCATCAACATCATCTCAAACATCTAGAGTCACTGCTGCTCCTCACACCACTCCTGAAGACACAAGATGAAAAGAACAAAAGGCAACTTATAATGCCTTGTTGCAAGATTTGAAGCATACTTAGGAGGAAGAATCACTTCTGCTCATCTAATTCGGGAAGATCTAGAGGAAATAGATCCTGATGATGTGGAAGAAATGGATCTACAATGGCAAATAGCCATGATTTCCATGAGAGCCAAGATATTCTTTAGAAAAGGCAGAAAGCTGAGCCTAAATGAAAATACAAAACTTGGATATGATAAAACAAGGTGAAATGCTTTAACTGTGGCATGGCTGGCCATTTCTCCAGAGAATGCAATGCCCCAAAGAGAAACAACTATCAAAGAAACTCTCAAGGTCGGTCATCCTCACAGCCTAACTCAAGCTTTCACTCCAACAACCAACAACAGCAGTATCATCATTCTCATCAACACCAATCATATCAAAATCCACCCCAACTGACAAATCAAACTCATGGAAGCAGTTAGTCTTCTGCCAGTGCTCTAGTGATAAAGCAAGATGGGGTATGTGACTGGAGCGTGTATGCCGAGGAAGTCAAGCCTCAATTTCAAAATCATGCTCTTATGGCTCACATCAATAATAGCTGATAGATATAGAGAATTTTTGTTGTCACTTATTGTGTGTAATCAATCAACTTTCATATATATAATACAAAAGCATTATGAGTATATTTCTTGCATTGAATGTTCTTTGATTGTTTGTTTCCGCCACTCAATCATTGACTTGATTACCATATTCGATTCTCAGTAGGAATCTCAATCTTACTTACCCCGCCATTTTGTGTTATTGGGAAATGTGAATTTATTTTTTAGGTGTATAATTGGTTAGTAAAACTAGAAAATATAATATATAAAAAAATATTTAATAAAAACCCTAGGCTAAAAACAGGCACTTACAGTGTTGCTAATACTCAAATCTTTGTAGCGTACTAATGTGTTAAGGAGGGTTATTAATTTTCTAGATCCTGAGGGTATGTTAATCAACTTATTTGACTTGATTTTGTCTTCAGTTCATCTATCCTTGTTCTAAAAGAGAAGTTTGTTTTAAAGTTATTGAGTTATGTGTAACCCGATTATGTATTTGAGGTGCATATTGATACTAATAATTTACATAGCTATTTTTGTTGTTCCAACTTCTGCCCATTATTTACTAAAAATTTCTTCCTCAAATTCCATGATATCCATAATTACTCACTCATTCTTTCCCCTACCCCACCCCCCTCTTCCTTCTCCACCTTTTTGTTCTTTTTCCTATATAGTTACTTGCCACCACATTCTTTCAAACACACAAGGTCCTAGTGTTTGTGGGATGCTAGGTAAATCAATATTGTTAGCTCTATATTCTAATTGAAATTTGGTTGTAGTTTATGCTCCCTTCTAGAAATGTTTTGGGGAACAAACTTGGGTGTCTAGTTTCTTTACAGATCCTAATGTTGTTTCCAACCAAACTATGTCCTGAAAGAGTTATAACTTTGGCATGCAATTTAAAACCCGCTTAGTTTGAATAATGGTAATAAAAAACTTTCCAACTAATATGTATAGCATCAAACTTCATTAAATTATACTAAAAACATAGAACTTCAAGTTATAGAAGACTTACCGGATGAGTTCTTAAATAAAGATGTAAGAAAGAAGAGTTTGACCTCATGAATCTTTAGTTTCTTATCTCTGATAATACCCCAAAGCTAAGATCTAAAACACATCTCAAAGATCACTTTGATCAATAACTACTTACGCATACCGCACAACTAAGTAAAATCAACAAACATATAACTTGCTCAAACATGTTCATACCTCCATTATGTTTCGGAGTTATTTTGAGCTCACTGAGGTCACTGTAACCAGTAATTATTAGATAAGTTTGCAAACCACACACAAATTTGTACCAAAGCCTAATAGTCCTTAAACAGTACACGATCATGATGTTCTTAACAAAGTTAGTTGTATCATATATTTACACTCAACATCCTTACTTCACCACAAGAAAACATTCAAACTCAAAAGCAAATGAAAACTGAGTTTGAGACCAAGTTTGTACCACAATCATCTCAACCTGATAAACCCAAGGCCTTACCCAAATCCACTAAGAAGGATGCGGTTTATTAGAAGACAGCTGATATTGTTCCTCATGATAAACATAAGACTAAGTCTGTGAAATCTAAGAAGGAGGAAATGGTGGGTCACAGGAACTCATCAAAAACAAGCTCTGGAGTGTCAAATGAACTGAAAGCTCGAGCTTCAAATCAGACACAGCTAGTTATGATGGTTCAGCATCTGTTAGGAAGATTTAACCAACTTGAAGCCCTTGTGATCAAACCACTGAAAACGAATTCCAGTTCCAAAACTATTTCAGCACCATCTCCATCTCATCAGCTGTTAATCATGAGAAACCAGCTATGGTTAAATCTGTTGATAAAGTCAGTCCCAAAACCAAAAAGGTTTGGGTCTCCAAAGCTAACTAATTTCTTATGATTTTGCAGGGTCTTCAACAGGCCAAAGAAGCATATGGTATGTGGACAGTGGAGGATCCATGCACATGACTGGGAGCAGCTCTCTTCTTCATGATTACTCTCAAGGAAAGAAGGGATTTGTCTCATTTGGAAATGATGCTAAAGGTTACATCATTGGAAAGGGATTTGTGTCTAATGGAGATATTAGATTTGATGATGTCAACCATGTGGAGAATCTCAAATACAATCTGTTGAGTGTCAGTCAGATGTGTGACAAAGGACATGTTGCTCTTTTCACAAGCCAGAATTGTAGGATTCTGTCTTCCAAGGTTCTGAGCCTGATTGACAAAGTACTGGATGATAATACTCTCCTGAAGGCCAACAGGATAGGAAGAGTATATGCCTTGGATCTGTCAAAGAAAATTGAGTTAAAAGGCCATCCATGCTTGTTCTCGAAGGCCTCTCTCCAAGAATCTAAACTGTGGCATAGAAGGCTGGGTCATGTTAATCTCAAACACATGAATCAGCTAATCCACAAGAGTTTAGTGAGAGGTCTTCCAATAAAGGAGTTCAATTGTGATGAAATCTGCACTGCATGCTTAAAAGGGAAACAACATAAAGTTTCATTCCCACCCATAGAAGAATCCAAGTCTAATGCCTGCTTACAACTACTGCACATGGATCTTTTTGGTCCTATGAAGGTAATGAGTATGGCAAAGAAGAAATACTGTCTAGTAATTGTGGATGATTACTCTATATATGTATGGACTTCTTCTTTCATTCAAAGGATGAGGCTGCTCAGTCCATTATGAACTTTGTTTTACACGTTAAGAAGCAGTATTCCCTACCAGTTAAGTGTGTGAGGAGTGACAATGGTACTGAATTCAGAAACCACACTCTTGATGAGTTTTACTTGTCAAAGGGAATCAAGAGGCAGTATAGCATCCAAGGACTCCAGAGCAAAATGGAGTAGTGGAGAGAAAGAACAGGACCCTCATTGAAGCTGCAAGGTCCATGTTGCCTGATTCTGGTCTGCCACTGACCTTTTGGGCTGAAGCTGTCAATACAGCCTGCTATGTACAGAATAGAGCCTTAGTAAATCAAAGGTTGATGAAAACTCCTTATGAAGTTTTACATCATTTAGCCCCTTTGATTTCATTCTTTAGAGCATTTAGGTGTCCCTGTTACATTCTCAACACAAAGGATCAACTCCAAAAGTTTGATTCTAAGGTGGATGCAGGGTATTTTGTTGGGTATTCATCCACTTGCAAGGCTTATAGAGTATTCAACTGTCAGACAAAGATAGTTGAAGAAACCTTGCATGTGAAGTTCAATGAATCCCCTAAGGATACAATTCCACAAAACCCTGTGGAGTTGTTTGATCTGGACATTCTGCAATATGTTCCTTATCAACCGTCTGCTGTTGCAGATCATATGAATCCATCATCTTCTGTAGGTAGTCATCCATCTGGTGTTACTGATGATGATGATGATATCAGTAATCACCTTTTCAAGTTTAATGATCAACTGCCTGATTCAGCTAGACCTGATGTTCCTGTAGCTCTAGTAGCACAATCCACAACAAATGCTGATGAGATTTCTACAACTTCAACTTCCTTTGAATTACCATCTACTGATTGGTTTCAAGGAAATGCTTCACCATCACCATCTATTGCTGCTCAGCCTGCTACAAACACTTGCACAGATCTTATTGTGTACCAAGATCTGAAGAATCACCCTATGTCTCAAATCATTGGTGATATCAATGCTGGCGTGTCAACAAGAAGTCAATTATCAAATTTCTGCTTCTATGCTCTCTTCATTAGTCAGCAAGAGCCAAAGAACTATCACATTGCTTTAAGGGACAATGGATGGGTTGAAGCCATGCAGCTTGAGCTTCTTCAGTTCACGAAACATCAAGTGTGGGAACTGGTTCCTCTACCTCCAGGTAAGTGTGCAATAGGCACTAAATGGGTGTTTAGGAACAAAATAGATGAAAATGGGCTTATTGTTAAGAACAAGGCCAGACTGGTTGTTCAGGGGTTTACACAAGAAGAAGGTATTGATTATGATGAAACCTTTGCCCCTGTAGCCAGACTGGAGGCAATTAGATTGTTCTTAGCATATGCTGCACTCCACCATCTTAAAGTTTTTCAAATGGATGTTAAAAGTGCATTTTTATATGGTAAAATAAAAGAAGAAGTTTATGTGTGTCAACCACCAGGTTTTGAGGATAATAAACACCCAGAATGGGTATACAAGCTTGATAAGGCTCTTTATGGGTTGAAACAAGCTCCTAGAGCCTGGTATGAGACATTATCTAACTTTCTTCTGCAAAATAATTTCACTACAGGCTCCATAGATAAAACCTTATTTATTAAGAAGGTGGATCAGCATAAGCTACTTGTTCAAATTATGTAGATGATATTATTTTTGCATCCTCTGATCCACAGTTGTGTGATGCCTTTACAAAGTTGATGCAACAGAAGTTTGAAATGAGTGCCATGGGAGAATTACAGTTCTTTCTGGGTTTGCAAATCAAACAAAAGGCTGATGAATCTTCATTCATCAGTCCAAATACACAAAAGATCTTTTGGAAAAGTTTGATTTACAAAACTGTAAGCCCTGTTCTACTCCCATGTGCAACACCACACAACTGGATACAGATCAGAAAGGTAAAGTGGTTGATGAAACACTTTACAAATGTATGATTGGGTCCTTGATGTACTTAACAGCTTCTAGACCAGATATTATGTTTGCTACATGTGTTTGTGCTAGATTTCAGGCTGCACCTAAGGAGTCTCATTTGATTGCAGTCAAAAGGATCTTTAGATATCGGCAAGGCATTCCATCTCTAGGTTTATGGTATTCTACTAGACATTCTGGTAAATTAGTTGCTTTTTCTGACAGTGACTATGCAGGGTGTAAGTTGACAAGAAGGTCCACTTCTGGAGGATGCCAATTCTTAGGCAACTACTTGATTTCTTGGCAGAGTAAGAAGTAGACCTCAGTTGCTACATCAACTGCTGAAGCAGAGTACATTGCTGCTGCAAGCTGTACATCTCAGGTACTCTGGCTTCAAAACCAAATATTGGATTATGGCATAACAGAGACTAAGACCCCATTGTTAATGGACAGCTCTTCAGCTCTTTGTATTGTCAAGAATCCTATCCAACACTCTAGGACTAAACATATTGAAATCAGACACCATTTTATTAGAGATTGTTTTGGAAAAGGTCTGATTGATCCAAAATTTGTTCCTAGCTCATGATGAGCTTGCAGACATTTTCACTAAGCCCTTGGATAGCACAACTTTCCAAAACCTAGTGCTAAGGCTTGGTATGCTGTAGCTAGAATACGTGACAACTACTGATGATCTCAGCTCACAAGTACTGATGATCATTAGTTTATTATTGTCATATATAAGTACTGAAGTTATCCTCCCTTCAGAAGTTTTTAAAACTACTGGAGCTTAAGTAACTTCTCAGTACTCAAGTACTTTATTTGTTAAAACAGCTGATGTAGTTACAACAGCTGATGTAGTCACAACAGCTGATGTAGCTACAACTACTGATGTCAGAAATGCAGATAAGTACTAATGACCAATGAAACGTCTGAAACTCAGATCTAAGTCTGATGAGTAAGTGTGGAGGTCAGACTGAAACAGCTGAAAAGCTATGAATTCACGAAAACAGCTGATGAGAAATTTCTCTTCAGTCGTTTATACAACTATTGTTTCATTAAAACAACTAAAGCCAAAACTATGTCTTCAGTAGTTTACAACTACTGAAGACTAACACCAAGTCTTCAGCTGTTTACAACAACTGATGACAAAACACTGTCTTCAGTAGTTTCACAACTACTGATGACAAACACCAAGTCCTCAGTTTACATCATTTGAAGTCAAAACCAAGACCTTCAGTAGTTTCACAACTACTGATGGTTCACACCAAGACTTCAGCTGTTTCAACGTCTGATGGTCAAAACCAAGTTTTCACTTGTTTTATAACAACTGATGACAACACCACCACTGTCAGTCGTTTTAAACCTCTGAAGGTTAATACCACGTCATCAGTAGTTTCAAACAGCTGATGACCACACCAAAACCTTCAGTAGTTTTCTTTCAGCCTTTTCCTATCCCACCCTTATAAATACCTGTCTTCTTCTCAAACGTTCCATTAGCCGTTCTTCTGACCTTCATACTTTCAAAAATGGCAACCATGAGCCTAAAACCACGACACAACTGCGTTGCATTCCTTACCAAGTTGGCTTTCTCGAACAAATTTGATAATGCCATTGACCTAATGGTGGATTCCCCATATCGCACAGCCTTTCTCTTCAATCCGACCATCTACCCTGAATCTCTCAGTCAATTCTGGTCAAATGTTTTTGTTCATACTGATGAGTCTACTGGCCAAATCTCTGTTCGGTCCCTCGTCAACCAGAAACCAGTGGTTGTTACAGCCGACATCATTCGTCAGGCATTACACTTACATGACTCCACCACTGAGACAGAATACCCAAAGGGCACAATGGATATGTCCTTTATCAATAATGGGTATGAAGGTGATCTTCGGGCTACAACTATTCTGAAGAAACATTTCCATGATGCTGAAAAACTTATCTTTCACATGGTAAATGTATGCTTAGCTTCAAAGACATCCTCTTGGGATCAAATGTCATCCCAATGGCAACAGGTATTGTATTCTATTCTAGAACACCAACCACTAAATTTCTCTGAAATCGTGTTTCTAGAAATAAAGAACTTGGCTCAGAAACCTGCGACAAACCATTGGCTATTATATCCCAGGTTTCTGATGGCCATTATTTTAAATGAATTAAAATCTGATGGCCTTGTTGGCCTTGGAGTCCCTACACCAGCTGTTTTGGCTGAGGTATACTCCAGGCACAACTCAGACCTCACTCTCAAAGAAGCTGCCCGAATGCTAAAACCCAGGCAGAGGGAACCCACAGCTTCCACCACCAGATCCAGAGTCCCCACCAAACCAAAAACCAAACGCCCCAAAACAGCTATTCAGGGAGATGAGTCCCCTGAAGATGCTCCTGTACCACCAAGGCAGGATATACTTGCTGGTTTAAACCCCCCCAGCAGTATCAGAGACTCTACCAGCTAACCCCGCACATGTATCCTCTCAAAAGGATCCTGTTGCAACCACTTTAGGGGAAACCACATTACTGAGACCTCTCTCACTTGAGGAGGGTATCATTGAAGAGCATCCCTCTCCCCGGATGCAATCAGCTTCTATCCCCATTCATTTGAAGGTCCCCCAAACACTTCACCCTCTCACTTCACTGAGCCTCCAGCCTCTGCCTTTGGCACTATCTCTCAGGAGCAGATGGTTGCTGCATTCCAACAATCCTTACCTCTCATCACTCCTATCATCAATGACATTGTTCATAAAGCCATTTATGAGAGGATCTCCTTAAGTCTACAACCACTCATTGATGATGCTATGCACAAGAAACTTTCTGCGGTACAAACCCCTGCAACCAATGCATCCAAAAAGGGGGAGAATACAGCAGTGAAAGAAAAGAAAAGAAAAAGAACTGAGGATGAGAAGGCACAAGAGAAAACCAAGGAGTTGGAGAAGGAAAAGGAACAACAACTTATCGCTTACAAAAGAAAGAAAAGTGCTGGTGATCAAAAGAATGCTGAAGAAAAATCCTTGGAGGAGCTGATAAAAGATGCAGATGAAGCACACAGCCGATCCATAGACAAAATCATTGAGCAACTCTTCAAGCAAGACTATGATACAGCCAAACTAGACAGTGAGACCAGGAGGTTGGAAGTAAATGAAATCCAAAACAAATGGGCTGGGTACAGTGTGCTGGAGAAAGAGAGATTGGAGATCATGATTCGATTCATAGCCAAATATTTAGGAAGATCACTGATGGAGATTTGTTCATGGACCAGAGACAGCATTCTAGCTATAGCCACCAGAATCTATTTGTCTGAGCAATTTCATAAGGGGATAATTATTGAAGCACTTGATGAGGCTAGAGCTGGGAAAAGGCTTGAAATGGCAAAACTCACAAAAGCCAAACTTACAACCAAAATGCCTGAACAACCTTCCCAATCACTCACTCAAAAACAGCCTACCCCTCAAATCTCCAAACCAATCTCAAAACTCAAATCCAAACATCCTCAACCCTCAAAACCAATTCCTTTACCACAAAAACTAACCCAACCATCATCCAGTGATGCACCTAGAAGGAGGAGAAGGGTGCTGAGGATAGAAGAAGATGAAGAAGAAGAAGAAGATGTTGAAAATGATAGTCTCCCACTCTCTGCTGTTCTAAGGGTACCAGAACCCAGGAGTCAACTCATGATCACACCTGACTCACAAAGGGAAATGGTTAGAGTCAAAATAGAAGATGAAGAACAGCAGAAGCAGCACGATGAGCAACTACTGAAGATGGTTGACAAGGAATTTCCCCAGTCATCATCTATACAAGCCATGAAAGGGCATGCGCAGAGGCTGTACACTCTCAGACACACATTTCAGTATCAAAAAGAAAGAGTGAGTGTATGGCCAGACCCCAAGGTGAGCTCTAGAATACACAAAAGATCCATTCCACATAGATACAATAGCCATGTTAGAAAAACAATAGACTCTACAATCATGTTGGCCATTGTAGTCTCACCTTGGGAAATACTCAATGAATTCAAGAAGGCTCATCAATCAAAAATGACCCCTCAAGCCTTACTGGAAAACAAGATGATCAAAAAGGGGTTATTATATAAGAAGTTTGAAGATATTAAGAAGAATGAGCTCCAGTTACTCCTTGAGGGCACCCATCCTGATGAATTTGTCTATAGGGAGATAACTACTATGGAGTTGAAGAATGGCAGGACTGTAAAGTACCTATCTGAGTACTATGGTCCAGAGTTCTTCTTTGAAGGAGGAGTAGAAGAACTCTCCAAGGAGGAACAGGTTGTTCTCCTTGAGGCCTATGTTCGTGAGTCTTACAAACTCGTGAATGGGAAGTAGGTTTCATGGTTGGGATCACAACTCCATGTCCAGATTCCCCAAAACAGAGTTCCCCTCCATATTTAGCCAAACACATGATTAGAAACCTCTTCCTGGCCTGATCCGATTCTCTGAAGCTGATCAAGAGAAGTCTTTGCCAACAATAAGTGGGACCTCAATAAAGTTAAAGGTTTTGGCTGCATTGGTTCAGGGGGAGTTTGTTGGACCAAAAGAACCAATGAGCCGGATCAGAAAAACCTTTAAGTCCCACAGACATCACAACAACTGCTGAAGACACAAGTGCTGAAGACAAAGTCTGAAGACACAAGTGCTGAAGACAAAGTCTGAAGACAAGTGCTGAAGACAAAGTCTAAAGACACAAGTGCTGAAGACCAAGTCTGAAGACACAAGTGCTGAAGACAAAGTCTGAAGACACAAGTGCTGAAGACAAAGTCTGAAGACAAGTGCTGAAGACAAAGTCTGAAGACACAAGTACTGAAGACAAAGTCTGAAGACAAATACTGAAGACAGTCTGAAGACAAGTGCTGAAGACAAGTACTGAAGACCAAGTATCAGACGTTGTCACAACAGCTGAAGAGGTCTTCTTCAGTAGTTGTGACGGTTTTCTTTCAGTAGTTTTATATTTTCCCTTTTCAGTAGTTTTGTAATCAATAGTTTAGTTTCAGTAGCATTAGTAGTTTTATATTTTGTGCTTAGCACTCTCTGATATGTTCTCAGTAGTTGTGAACATTTTAGTAGTTTGTTAAGTGTTAGTTATTTTTGTAATAAATCTGCCAGATGTCACTATCCCGTGATATCAGCAGTGATTGCACTCTATATAAGGAATGTCAACCTAATTGTAATCGGTGAATGATTGAGCAGAAACATTTGATATAATTGAAACATTCCTTTTCACAGAAATATATTCTCTCGTTACAACCGTATTTGTTCTTAATGCATACGAATATCAAATTCTTGCTACAATTTGTCTAATTCTTGATCTTATTCCGCTGCGTTACACTCTAATCCATCGAACTTGAGATCACTGATCCTGTCAAAATGCCTTTGCCTCACTACATATAAATACAATATCTAGCAGCAATTTTATCATGCAAACCAAATCAAACAAGAATTTTTATTTCAATAAACAAGTATGCCAAGAAAATAAACTGACGTTATAACTTCTTGTACAAACATGCTTTAAAATATATATGACAACTAATCACATAAACTTACCATCGGCTCAAACGCAACCTAGGCTCGACCCATGTGGGTTGACTCAAATATCACAAAAACTTAATTATTGTTAAAACATTTGTTAAATTCTGACTTGTTTAGTATTCTAGCTGGATTTACCAACTGTTAATTAAAAGTAACATCACACCTTTCAAAAGTAGTTATTTTAAAAGATATATCATACTAGCAATTTTCTACTAAGATGTATAGTTTCTTTTGGATCGACGTAGAGTCCTAGACCTTTTAATAAACCCGTTGATCAACAAAACATAGTCATCTTTGTACGCGTCAACTATACAAACAACAAAAGTGATCAATGGCAAGTAGCATATCCAATAAATGATTTCACCCGATGTACCATTATGGTTTTGGTTTGAGTATGAGATACTCATGTCTTGATTTTGAGTAAGCAATAAGTTAATGAAATCTTATTCCATTATGATGGTGCTCGATTGTGGGGCTGGATTGTGGTGTTCGACTGTTATGTTCGATGGTGGTGTTTGAATGGGTGTCTGTAGATTGATCGAATGGTGTGGACTGGGTAGGGCTTGCCTTTCAATATATTTATTATTTAAAGTTAAATTACATGGTTTAAAACAAAAAGACAAGAAGATATGACACACATATTTTTTAAAGCATACTCCGTCTCTTTCTTTCTTTCTTTCTTTTTGTGATAACAAAAACAGTGACATACAAAAATGCATATCATCGTTCATTCATATTTACAAAAAGATGATATTTTTTTATGATACACATTTTTTCATGTCATTAAATCATCGTATGTTATAATTCGTGTGTCATTAAGTGCATATTTTCTCGTAGTGTTATTTATTTATGTGTATTTGCAATGTTTGTAACCCTAGATCTAATGAGTTTACTCTATTATTTTATTATTGCAAAATAAAATATATTACAAAAATGAAAAAAATACATAAAGTAGAAAACACAGACTTAGGACCTCAATTTATAGTTTACCAAGAGCATGAACCTTTTCACCAACTCGTGAAAGTTGGTGTGTTAACAGAGTAGAGTGGAAAGCGGTCCAACATTATGGTAAAGTACATAAGATAAAGAATGTATCCAAAATTCTTCACAAGATAATCTATCTTGACTTCTTGGCTTTGAAATACTTTATCTTTGAAGATTCGGAAGACTTCACTTTTGGCTTCGAAAGATGTTGGTCTTGGCTTCGAAAAATTTTACACATGGAATATTTTCTATTGCATGGTGTAAAACTTTCGAAGCATCCTCTACTTCTGTACTTCAGTGCATGCATGCAGAAAGACTTTGGATGTTTTTGTTCCATTAACCTTATATAAAACCTTACAAACTCCTCTTAGGCTAATGCTACTAAAACTTATGAAGATCTTAGATGTTGGCAATTCTCATAATGATGATTACCATACCTTTCCATTAGATTGTTAGGATTACTCCGACTCTCATAATATCTTCTCATCTCAAAAAGATCATGCAGAAGTAGATTGAATATGTCATTCTATGTGTAGACATCTTTAATACCTTGATCTCTGATTACATGCCATCTTTCTGGATTAGTGAAGTAAGTTCAGGAGAAGATGGGTCTTCCTGGTACAAAAGGAGCTACTTGAATTGGATTTGTTTGACCTTCCTCTCGTTGCACTCCTTTAGGATGTTTTGACTCATCCTAAGGTCCGGAAGTGGATGACCCTGTCTTCTTCTTTTTCTTTGACTTGGGTCTAGAGGTCATCCTCTTCCTCCTCTTTGGGAACTTTAACTAAGAAGACTGGCCTACAACACCTTATTGATTTGCCTTGTCTTTCTAGTTAGTTCTACCTCCTTCATAGGTTCAGAAGGAGAAGGAGTGTGACCTTGCTATGGATGAGAAGATGAAGCTTGCTAAGACTTAGCAGGAGGTCCAGGTTGTGTTGTCTCAAATGGTTCAACATCAACCTCCACTTCGTAAGGGGCTTGACTTGGTGGGGAGTGTATATCAATGATTTATCCTCTTTTAATATTCTACTTTATCACCCTTATGTGCTCATACATGGTGGTTAGAGACATAGGACCAAGTTTCCTTCTGGAGAATCCATACAGCTTCAAGAAGCTTATTATCCTTTGCCTATCAATAGAATTCTTTATATTTTTCTAGATGATGGCTTTTGTTTTGGCTGCTTTTCCCTCATTTTTCTCTTTGTAGCCTTTTTCTCTTTGAGTAGTTGACGTTCAACTTGTTTGAGGAACTCAAACTCAATATAGTCAAAGGGCAAGGGAAGAAATGCAGCTGCCTCGTAGGGACCTGTGGCACTTAGGTAGTTGATCATGTTTTTCCTGTCAGTTTCTTTATTAACCTGAGGTTTTTGTATAGCCACAGTCTCTTGCATAGGGCTTTCTTGAATTGGAGAGAGAGTGAGAACATGTTTGTAGAGTCTATTATGTCTCTTTTCTTCTTTGATTTAGAGAAGTAGCCTTGCATCGTCTGCTTCCTTCCTCTCACTAGACAATTCCTTGCTTGCCAGTTCCTTTAACTCCTCTAAGGGAACAAAGATGATATGATCAATATCATAGTTCCTAGTCTGTAAGTAAGTAATCCCGACTACTCTTAACTCATCATTTTGAGTATTTGGTCTAGGGGTAGCCCTAATTACAACATGTATGAATCTTGAAGATCCAATAGAACTATCTCCCCTTAGATTCCTCTTCCTCTCTCTCTCATTCTCCTCTATCCCTTAGGTGTCATTTTCCTTTTTCCCTTTATCACTTATAGACCTTTAGACTCTGAGTGGAGAGATCGTTGGCCTTCATTTCTTGGAGTAACATCCATGCTCTAGCTAGAGAGAGGCTGTGATACACCATCACTAGTAGGTGTGTCACCGAGGGAAAGAATTGCTGAAGTAGTTATAGGTGTGACAGGGCTCTCAGACTCTATCACTAGGCCTTCTGTCAAGGTTTTCCCTTTGGAAGAGCAACCTCGCATCCTCTACTTCATTCCTCTCTCTAAACAATTCCTTGTCTGCCAGTTCATTTAACTCATTTTAGAAAAGAGAGATGATTGATTGTTCTTGGTCTATAAGTAAGTAATCCTGACTACCCTTAACTCATCATTGTAAGTTTTTAGTGTGGGGGTAGCCTTGATTGCAGCTTGTATAAATTTTGAAGACCTAATGGAACTATCTCCACTTAGGTTCCTCTTCCTCTCCATCTCCTCCTCCTCTGTCTTTTCAGGAGTCATTTCCCTTTTTCGATTGTCATTCACAGACCTTTGTCACTTAGAGTGGAGAGAGCTTTGGCCTTCATTGCTTGGAGTAGCATCCATGCTCTGGCCAGAGAGAAGCTGTGATACACCTTCACCGGCAGGTGTGTCACTGAGGGAATGAATTGCTAAAGTAGTTGTAGGTGTGACAAGGCTCTCAGACTCTATCAATAGGCCTTCAGTCAAGATTTTCCCTTTGAAGCTAATCTTACGGTCTACCTCAACATCTAGTTCATTAATGACATTACGTAATTGCCTATGTTTTCTTCTTAGGCGGAACTCTTCAGTAATCCTATCTTGAATCCTTTGAGCTAGCCTACTAGCTTGCCTAGATTGACTTGGATTGACAAGTGGCATGTTGATCAGGTCAAGACCTTCATAGTAGTACAAGGTATAAAAGTTGAAGACTTCTTGCTACCCTTGAACTCTTTGAAGAATAAAGGTTCTTTTGTCAGCATCATACCTCCACCTAATTATGTAGTTTAAAGTTCCTTGGGGTGGGGATGACATAGCCCTTGAAATACCTTCCTCAAAGTGACGTTTAGTGAGAGAGTCTAGAGAGTCCACATCAATGTGAACTTGAGAAAGTTGCTGAGTATGGACAATTACAAGTGAGGATGGTGAGTCCTAAATGTCCATACTTTGTGAAGAATTCCTAGGTTATATGATTGCTATGACTTTCTCATTCTTTTGGTAGCATCACCCTCTTGCACAGGTGAGATAGGAGTAAGGTTAATCACATCCATAGGTTCTTTTTTTCCTGGATGAGTTGTCCATAAAGATTTCCCAGCTAGTCATTCCCTGAGATAAAATATCTCAAGTTGCTAATTATTGACCCTATTTTTTAAGGTAGACACCTGGGATTCCAAGTGACTAACCTTTGAGACTAGAAAGGTGCATGTTTGTGACATTGTTTTGCACCTTTAGTCTTAAATTCCCCTCATCTTCATTAGAATAATCATTGGGGGATGAGATAATTTGACCAGATTCCTCACTCTCACCACCAGCATCATGTTCTCGGCTGCTGGATTTTCCCTGCTCGCTGATAGCTAATAGTGATGTCCTAATGGGCTAAGTTGCCATGGTTGAGGTCTTAATTATGTAATCACTTGCAGAAGTGAGAGCCTCTTCCATATGGATTTCCTAAATAGGTTTAGGGAGATCCACCTTAGTGCTAGGTGTATGATGTGAGCTAGACAAGGGAGAGGCAGGAGCACTCATCTTTATTTGAGTAGGGGAGGAATAGAGAGACTCATGGTACTTAATGAAACTCAAGTCTTCATCATCATAGAATTCAAGGTTAGAAATTGGTTGGTTAAGATCTAGAGGCTGGGGATGGTAACTTTCCCTTAAAGGTTGTTCACTTGAGTGTTGAGACTCATAGTGAAGGCTTAAGGTTGATAGGCTAATGAGCTCATCAGACTGAGCATGATGAACCTAGACACTAATTGTAGATAGGATGGGAGTGGTTTGCTCCTTAGGATAAGTGGGAGCTCAAGTGTCCACTTCCTCTTGTATGGGTAGTGATATGGGGGCCTGCACAAGCTAAATAGCTACTGTAAGGGTTTGTTTGGATTTCCTTTGGTAGATGAGGATGATTTAAGGCTATGTAGGTGGTTGAGAGGTAGAAGGTGTGGGTTCAACACTAGCTTGTGTTGCTAGGTTGTCACTTTGAGCAATGAGCTCTAACATTTTAGGGACAAAGGTTGTTTCTACCCCTGAGAAGCCAACAATTGGCTTCATTAAGATTTTAAAGATGTCAGGCTTTATCTGTCCCAATTTAATAATATTACTTGTTTCCCTTAATTGTGAGCCTAGATCACAGTTAAGAATGTATTGAACATATCTAGGAAACATATAATACTATAAGAAGTCTAAGCTTTCAAGTAAATTTGTATAAATAAATTGAGAGTACCTGAATTTGACGACCTTGAACCATTCCATGTACTATGAAAGAGAGATCCTCAGGAATCTGGTCCTACCCCCATGCTTGTTGGATAAGTTGTGAATGACTACATGAAGCAGCTGGTTCCACTAAGATGAGACATTCCTTTTACTAAAGGTCTTTACAGAGAATCTCTTTCATAGCTCATCTGCTGAAAGGAGTGGTTGACAACTTCCATTGGGAAGAAGAATTCACCTTCCTCATCATCCAACTGAAGATTATTATTGATAATGGCTGGCGTGATGAAGATTTTTCTCCCCTGCCTCGTAGTAGAGAGTGCCTTCTTCTCGTCTAGGATGACCTCTTGACGTGTCTTCCAGAACTCAAGCAGATGATCCTTATAGAGAATAGGATCAATGGTTAGGGAGGTGAAGTAGTTTGACAGAGCCAGCAAACAACAAACCTCTGAGAAACTAGGATCTTTCTTAGAGTTCAACAGAGCAACCTAATTATGTCGCAAGTGAAAATGCATGGTGAAATCAGGTTCATTTTTGCGGTTTAGGTTAGCCATTTGATAAAGCTTAACGATGAAGAAAGAGAAGAAGAAATGTGGTTTCTGGGTGAATTTATGTTTTGGAACTATACAGAGGAAGAAGAGAGTGAAAGAGGGGGAAACGGTTAGGTATATATATGAAATGAATCTAAGACAAAATTAATAAAAGAGGATAAACTTTGAAATCTAGATGTCGGTCCCACTTCTGAAAAAAACAATGTTCTTTTGCCTAAAAGTTAGTTTTCTTGGAAGTCTAAAATCTTCCGAAGGTAGTTTTACTTCGGAAGTTTTGATGAAAAGCTTTCGAAGCCAAAATGGCTTCGGAGATATTCCAAAGAGATTAGAAAATTTTGCTTAAGAAGAGATTAAAACTTGGAAGTTTAAATAAAGCTTCTGAGAGTTAACTTGCTTGACAAAAAAATTGTTGTTTAAAACATACAAGTACTTAGTAATAAAGTTAAGCTTCGAAAGATATTTAAAAATTTTCTCCGAAGGTAAATTTTCTTAAATTGTTGGTTGTTTTGAAGACTTAAATTTCTTCCGAAGGTAAATGTATATCTTCCGAAGGACAAAAGATCAAAAATTGCAAAAATCTAAGGAATGTCTTCTGAAATTATTTTTCTTCCAGATTAAACATGGGTTTATGAAGGTGATAAAACATAGACAACTTTGGACACAAAAATTTTAGAAATAATATGATTAAGTTTTAAGAAAAGCTACTCAAAGTTAAACATCCCAATAGATGAAATAAGATCTTTAAATATCTGCTAATCAAAAGCTTTGGTGAATAAATCAACATATTGTTCATTTATGTTAACTTTGGCTACTTTGATTAATCCTTTTTGAAAGTTATTTCTAATCAAATGATACCTGGTATTGATGTGTTTTGTCCTTAAGTGCTGCATAGGATTCTCTATAATAGAGATAGTAGTGTTGTTGTCTATGTGGATTGGAGTCTTTTTAAAGTTGAATCCATAATACAGCATCAGATTCTGAATCCAAAGCACTTGAGCAGATAACTTGCAGTAAGCAATGTATTCAGCTTCAGCAGTTGATGCAGAGACACAAGATTACTTCTTGCATTGCCATGAGACTATCCTTCCACCAAGGAACTGACAACCCCCTGATGTAGACTTTAGAGTCATATTACAACCACCATAGTCACTATCTGTATATGCATACAGATTGAAGTCAGAATTCTTTGGATATCAAAGGCCAAGAGTTGAGGCACCTTTGAGATATCTTAAATTTCTCTTAATAGTGATTAGGTGTGACATCTTGGGGTTGGCTTTAATATCTTGCATAAATAGATATGACAAACATGATATCAGGCCTGCTAGCTATGAAGTACATAAGAGATCCAATCAAGCCATGTAGAGATCTTCATCCACACACTCCCCCTTAAGATCAGGACCAAGGGAGTGGTGTCTTGCTATGGGTATCTTAGCAACATTACAATCAGTCATGTTGAATCTTTTAAGTATGTCCTAAACATACTATGACTGACTTATAAAGATGCCATCTTCAACTTGCTTCACTTGAATTCCTAGAAAGAAATTGAGTCCTCTATCATCTTTCTTATACCTAAACACCCATTTGGTTCCTATAGTAGTCTTCCCTTGAGGAAAAGGACATAGTTCCAACCTTTTGCCTTTTGAATTAAAGCACTCCTCCTGCATAGCTTCAACCCAACTTCCATCCTTTAAAGCCCCATTGATTTTCTTAGGCTCTATCTAGGATAAGAAAAAAGAGTGAAGACACACATTTGTATCATAGGTTTATCCACTTTGTTTTTACCCCTGAGTCAACATCTCCAAAGATGTTTGCGGTAGGATGATACTTGTGGATCCTTAGTTGAGGGATCACAGCAAGTTGCTTAAAGAGATCTAAATTAGAGAAATTTAGATCTGGCACTAAAGTTTCTCCCACCACATCAGCACACTTATTAAGAGAAGCTTGATCAAATTAGTGTATGACATCATTGATGTTGTTTTCAATGGAGTGGTTAGCATCCAGGAATTCCTGATCACTGTCACAACCACTATTTTCTCCTACATTTGAAGCTCGTTCATCTGAGTTTTGTACCTCTAAGCCAAAATTTTAAGGCACCTCAGAGGTATCAGCTGGAATTGTCATTGTTGTGCTGATAGATACTCCATTTATAGGATAGTTATAACTAGAGCTTAAGTTATCTAGCTTGAAGATCTTGTCAGCTTAAATCTTGGATCAAGATCACTTGTAGTATATATGTGGACCGTAAAATATGCTCACAATATTTGTTAACACAGTTCATCAAGATGGTGCAAGGACATCCAAATGACTGAGAAAAGCAACGAAAGGTTTCCTCTTGTGCCAAAGTTCATAAGGTGTCTTACCATGTGTCTTACCATGTGTCTTAACTACTAAAACTCTATTCTGCACATAGCAAGTAGTGTTAACTAGCTCTACCCAGAATGTGATGGGCAGTTTACAATGAGACAACATAGTTCTTACAACTTCAATAAGTGTCCTATTTCTCCTCTCAGCAACACCATTTTGCTGAGGAGTTCTCGAAGCACTATATGTCTTGTAATACCTTTTTCATCATAAAATGTATCAAGGAATGGTTTTCGAATTCCGTTCCTTGATCACAGCTTATAGTTTTGACCTTGTGATCAAATTGATTCCCAATCTTTAAGATGAAATTCATTAGAAACATCAGGAGCCTCATCCTTAGTTCTAAGAAAAAATACCCAAATGAATCTTGTAAAGTCATATGTGATCACTAAACAATAAGAGGTCCTTCCTAAACTCATTACATTGGTGGGGTCAAAGAGATCCATATGTAATAATTGTAAGGGAGTAGTGATTGATTTTCTTTCCTTTAGCTTGTGAGATACCTTTTGTTGCTTTCCTTTCAGGTATGCAACACAACGATCTTCACTTGTAAACTCTTTCTTTGGAATTCCAGTTTCCAAATCATCCTTAATTATTTTATTCATGATCTTAATGTTTAAATGGGACATTCTTTTATGCTAAAAGAAAGACTCGTCACTATTTGCTTTAGATAGAAAGCATGAAACATCTCCTAAAGGAGATGTTTCTTGAAAATTCATCTTGTACATGTTTTCTTTCCTGGGGGCTCTAAGCAGGATATGCTCATGAGGAATAACCACCCCGGGCTTGAGAACAATGCACTCATGCTGAATAAAGAGCATGTTATGACTCTGATCACAAAATTGTGATACACTCAAAAGATTGTATCCAAGCTCCTTGATAAAGTTTACCTTCTCAATGCTAAGCATACCACTTATGACCCTATCTCTTCCTGTAATGTAACCACCAACATCTCCTCCAAAAGCAACTAGTCCTCCATCAATTTTCGCAAACTTTTGGGGTAGTGACCTCTTGCCTAGAACAACCACTATCAATGATCCATACATTTTTCTACATCTTGGGCTGTTCCTACACAAAAGAGAAGGTTACTTAATTTAGAAACCAAACCTTATTGGTCTTGGCTCATCAAAAAGATGTTAAAGACAATGCAATGTTAATAGATACTATAGTCATGTTTTGAGGATCATTTGCGGAGATTGATGGAGAACTTTTAGTCACTTGGTCATTCTTTGTCTTCTAGACGACCTTTGGAAGCTTAGACTTGACCTTAAACACTTCGGAAGTTTTGACGACTTCGGAAGTTTTGACGACTTTGGAAGTTTTGACGACTTTGGAAGTTTTGACAACTTTGGAAATTTTGATGACTAGACCTTCAGAAGATCTTGCTAACACTGTAGTAGGCTTTAGTGCTTCGGAAGTATTCCTTTCTACCGAGACCAAATTTTCTTTCAAAGGCAATTTTCCACTTGTCTTCGTCTTCCTTTTGGTGCTTGAGAAATTAAAAGATTTTCCTTCTGAATCTTGCTTCTTCATTGAAATCTTAGAAGTCTCTTTCTTTGCCATATGGATAGTACCTTTTGGATTGTAGAGACAATACTTAGGAAGATGAGAGGTACTCCCACACATGACACAGTCCATTTTCTTCTTCCTAAGAGTCGTCTTTTGTGAACCAGGTTGAACTTGATCACTTTCCTTCTCCATCTTCATCTTTGCAAATGTTATGGCAATTCCTTGAGGTTTCTAACCACCTTTATAGTTGGATGGTTCAGGTTGTGTAACAGTGGTTCATAACTGACCAGCCTTCTTCTTGTTCCTAGGATGAGTTGGAAATAAACTTGAACTCCTAGTACTAGAGTTTAAGTTTGTGTCTTTAGTCTTAACCACCTCGAAACCTGCAAAGATAAAAACTTGTTTTTGCTTAAAATTAAGGTGGCCTTGATATCTTAAGCCTTCTTTACCTTCCTCTTGCTCTCCAGAATCACATTCTTCCTTATTGACTTCGCCCTCCCAACCTTCTTACTCTCCTCAGAAGGATAGTGACCCTTCTTAAAATGCTCTTCTTCACTCTAAACAAGGTATTCTTCACTATCTCTTCTTCATCCTCTTTAGACATGGGGTCTATGAGGGGAAGCTCATCTTCACAAGTTTCACACCTAGGAGATCTTATAGACAAGATTGTGTGTGGAGGAGCTATCTCACTAGATCCTAGTCCCTGCTTATTTTGATAACAAACTTTTGAATGCAAGGATAAGGATATTGTGTTCTTGAAGGTCTCTTTTTCAAGGACATATTTTTTTGCCTTTGCTTTGTTGAGCACAAGCTCAGCTTGGCATTTAGACAACTTAGTTATGAGATATTTGATTTGAGTCCTGTAGTTGGTGTGTTCATTTTTAAGGGTTAAAATGGTTTTCTCTATGTCCTCTATCTTTAGTTTATAATTATTATTAGTTTTTTTAAAATCAGATTTTAAGATATTTAAGGACTCAAGATCAGATCTCATATCTACGTTGTAGGAGGACCTACATCTATTCACTTTAGCAATACATGCAGGTGTATAGAGATGTTCCAATACCTTTGCTTCATCATTGTTAGCCATTAGTGCTTGGTTTGGAGATGTATCTTCCATCTGAAAACTCTAGTCAAAGCCTCCTTCTTCAATAGAAACTACATCTTGCTACTTTGGATTCGCATTCTAGGTGGCTTTATCAGTGTAGTTTGGCCTGGCTTGTGATTGGCCACCACTTTTCCTTGGTGCCTTGCACTCCCTTGCAAAGTGACCCATTTGATTACAATTGTAACACTTTACTTAGATTTTGTCTAGCCTAAACTTTCCACTAGTTGTATTGCTTAGAAACTTCCTCCCTGTCCTCTTGTAGAACTTCATGGCTCTATGAATGATTAGAGCCATTTAATGAACTATCTCCATGAATTCTAGGTCATTTGGATGGATACAGTCCAGATATTCATGGGTGAAGAGAAAGTTGTGCTTTCATCAGAAGACATAAAGTCTTGTGAAGAGCTTGTCTCTTGGAATGGACTTCCCTGAGTGTAGCTTTCTCTTGGTGTCTCAGGGAGGATGATGAAATGACCCTTTTGTGAGTTGTCAGGGTAGCATATAAGATGATGTTGTGATTCTATGCTATCCCTTTCAACCACATGGAGGGCTGAACTCAGTTGATTGCTAGAGTTACCAGATGAACCTTGCATGCTCATTTCCATGTGGTATCCACTAAGAATGCTATACAACTCTATCATAGTAAGAGTCTTAAGGTTTTCAGTTCTCTTGATAACAATACAATTATGTATCCATTGTTTAGAAAGAGAGGACATGAACTTCCTTACAATGTCCATGTTTTCAAGAGTCACTCCAACATTCACTAGATTATCCACAATCTCAACATACCTAAAGTATTGTTGAGTCATGGTTTCACTTGATTTAAAGGTGAAGTTTTCAAACTTCTGCTTCAAGAGATCCTTCTTGTTCTCCTTGGCTTCATTTGACCCCTAATACATCAGCTTTTGTGCATCCCATAACTTTTTAGTTGTTTTGCACTTCCTGAAGCCTCTGTATATGTAGTTTGTTAGAGCTGTTTGAAGGGTTGTCATGTCTTTCTGATCATCCTCTAATTTCTTCCTATCTTCTTCAAAATAGTCAGTAACAACCTTTGGAATCATACCACCTCCAACAGTAGCTGAAGAGGTCATGAGACAACAGATTCCCACATCCTAGAGTCTTGTGACTTGATGAACCCTTCCATTCGTTGGCACCAAGTATCAAAGTCTTTAGGAGTGACCAGTGAGGACTTTATCAAGGTTCCAGTTTCCATATCAGCGATAACTGCCATTTTAGATGTTAAGTATTTTGTGTGTGTACGGGATCTTAATATGGTGAGATCTTACAATCAAGAGCCTGGAATGCTCTGATACCAAAAACAAAACTGTTTAGAAGGGTTGGTCACTTACAACACAAACACACAATGAGGAGATTTGTTTTATAACACTTAACAAATCAAATAGGGAACTGGTAACATATTGGAATGATGCTATAAACACAAGCAAAATATGAAACAAAACCAAGAACAAACAACAAGAAATATAGGATTTTCAAGAATGATGTATATTTCTCTCAAGTTCTTTTACAAATGTTAAAGCATGCATTAAGATACAAGGACCTGAGATACTTTATACTACATCCTACAACTGGCCATACTTAAAGGCCGGCTAGAAACATTTGAACTAGACAACAAAATAAAATGTAAAATCAAAAGGCAGATTATCTTTTTACTAGTGACTATGATATGCCATAGCTCACATCCTAATATATTACAAAAATGATAAAAGTACATAAAGTAAAAAGCACAGATTCAAGACCGCAATATACAGTTTACCAAAGTATCGACCTATTCACCAACTTGTGAAATTGGTGTGTCAATAGAGTTGCAGCGAAAAGTGATCTAGCTTTATGGTAAAGTACATCAGATAATCATGTGTTTAAAAGTCGTCGGAAGATAATATGTCTTCACTTCTTGGCTTCGGAAGACTTAACTTTGGTTTTGGAAGGTATTGGCTTTCTCCGGAAGATTTTACACTTGGAATATTTTCTAGTGCGTGGTGTAAAACTTTTAAAGCATCTCTAATTCTGTAGATCAGTGCATGCATGTAGGAAAACTTTGGATATTTTAGGTTCATCAGCCTTACATAAAACCTCACACACATTTTTGTGTGTCATTAATTCATTGTGTGTTATAATACACATGTCATTAAATACATATTTTCTAGTAGTGTCAATTATTTATCTGTATTTGCAATATTGTAACCGTAGATCTAACGAGTTCACTTTGTTATTTTATTATTACTATGTTGTGTTATATATTATAAATATGATTAATAAGTTATCAAAATGTTTTTGATAAAATAAGCCCAACCAAGATACCATTAAACCCAACATTGGTATCAGAGCCACACTTACAACATGCAAATCAGATTAGACGTTTAACCGGTTGTAGATCACAAACTTTAAAATTGTTAAAAAGTTTCTGATCTAGATTATTTGGGCGACTTATTTAGATTGCGGATATTATATTGATTGTGTTTTAATATGTAAATCTGGCTAGACCCTATGGTTTATTGGTTTTGAAAGACTCCTTTTGTTAAATTTTGGTTTTATGGTTTTGACCCATTTGATGGCTCAGAATTGTAATAGATTAGGGTTTTTTATAATGTATTTTTAAAAATAATGTAATATTTGAAGAACCAAAGCCGAAACTAGAGATGAGTCAAATTAGGGAGTGAATGGGAGCTGATCAAGACATCTAGAGGTACTTAACACCATCATTGTGGTTGTTTTGTGTTATGAGTCACATGACCTAGTTTGATCTTTCTACTTGGCTCTAACAAGATCAAATATAAGATTTACATATTTAGTTTGCTATTGTAGTTTCTTTTATTGTTTAGTTGTTACAACATGACAAGTTAATAAAACTAATTATATATATTAAATTTAGCTATCTATTTTATATTAAAGTTAGCTATCTATTTTAAATGGTAACCAGATAAGTTTTCAAATTTAAAACTATTTTAAATTTCAATACTTTGAACTTGATAATTTAAAATTATTAAGTTATTATAACTACATAAGTTATTAAATATAAAATCAATTTAAATTTCATAACTTGAATCTTAACAATTTAAAATTATAAACTTAAAATTGGTTGTCTCTCTCGCCATAAAACTAGTTTAATAGGGTATTAAAATATGGTGTCCCGAGAGATTAAAAGGTATCGTCACTTGTTGTCAAGTACTAAATATTGTAAAATTATATTTTACAAATTACAACCCACGTATGACTTAATCATTTGTTGTGTTTGACCTAATTCGGTAAACACTAAAAGGATCCCATATATAAAATCAACAATTTATGCCACCCTATTGTAAGGAGCACTTGTGTAAGAATTATATGTTAAGGGTGATGCAACTCAAACACTCAAAGTCTCCTGCATGCATGCACAAGTGCAATGAAGAAGAATGCTTCGAAAGTTTCACATGTGCAACAACAATATTTAAAGTGTGAAATCTTCTAAAGCCATGACCAATATCTTCCAAAGCCAAAGATGAAGTCTTCCGAAGCTTCAGAGACAAGGTCTTTCAAAGCCAACACATGAAGACAGATTTCTTCCAAAGACTTTTAGGTGTTGTTTGTTTTTCTACAGGAAAACATCTGTAGTCTGCGGACCACATCTACAGCAAAAGAGGTGGACCAAACGTCTACAGTCTACAGAAAAAGACTGTTTGCTTTTAACATCTGCAGAATGGCAAAAAATATTCTGTAATTAGATTAAACATATTTATGAAACCTATTAAATTAAACCTATTTTTTAACATTGTTTTCTTGGACTTGTACCACATACACACATCCGTACGTACATACACATATATACACATCCATACGTACAAGAAACCTGCGGGTGAGGTGCGGGGAGTGGGGTCGGTGTGCGTAGGTAGGGGAGGTGGAGGCGGTCGTCGGGCGAGGTGGGAGGGGGGCCGGAGTAGGTGGGGGGAGGGGGAGGCGAGGGCAGGTGGAGGGAGGGGGGCATCGATGGTCTGGCCAGTGGGGGGAGGTGGGGCAGCGATGGTTTGGCTAATGGGGGTGGTGGGGCTGCGGTGGTCAGGCCGGTGGGGATGGTGGGGTGGCGGTGGTCCAGCCCGGGGGGGGAGGTGGGGCGGTTGATGGGGGAGATGGGGAAGATGAGAAGAGGTTAGAAGATCTCAGAAAACATGGGTCTATATCTTCTCCATGCAGACCTCCTGGAGACGTTTTTTAATGAAACGTCTTCCAAAAAACAAACACTTTGCGCACTCAAAACCTCTTCCCGCGTCTACGTGCACGCAGATGAAGAGGTGGGGAAGAGGTTTTGTTAATAAACAAACACACCTTAGTATACATGTTTTATCTGATGTACTTTACATAAAGCTAGATCCCTTTCCGCTGCAACTCTGTAAAGTCACCAACTTACCTGAGCTGGTGAAAAGGTCCATGCGTTTAGTAACTGTACATTGAGGTCTTAAGTCTATAACTTTTTACTTCATGTACTTTATCCTTTTGTAATATATTAGGATGTGAGCTATGGCATGTCATAGTCATAAGTCAAAAGGCAATCTGCCTTTTAACTCTACAATTGATTTTGTTTGTCTCTAGTCAATTATATCCAGCTGGCTTCATAGTATGGCCGGCTAAAGATGTAGTATATGTATCTTAAGTACTTGTAACTTTTCTTTATGCTTTGTAACACTTGTAATAGAACATGATAAGGCAATATACTACAATCTTGAAAACCATCTCCTTGTGTATTTTGCTATCCTGTTCTGTCTCTTATTCACTTGTGTTCTTAGTATCATTACTTGTGGTTAATCTAGTTTCACTATTTGATTAGTCAAGTTAATCTCCTCATTGTGTTGTTGTGTTGTAAGTGACCACCCTTCACTTCTCTTGCATTTGGTATTAGAGCATTCTAGGTTCTTGATATGTGATTCACCATCTTAAGATCCCTCACACACATAAAATACTTAACTTATCAAATAGCATCCATTTCCAAAACTGATATATAAACTGGAACCATGAACAAGTCCCCACTGATCACTCTTGATGACTTTGACGCCTAGTGCCAAAAAATGAAAGGTTTCATCAGGTCTCTAGACTCAAGAATATAGGAGTCTGTTGAAAATGGACCTTACATACCAAGCACCCCCTCTGCTACTGGTAGTGGTATGATCCCCAACGCTATGGCTAACTACTCAGATGAAGATAGAAATAGAATAGAGATTTACCAGAAAACCATGACAACCCTTCAGACTACTCTTCAAAACTCTATGTATAGAGGTTTCAAGAAATGCAAAATAGTTAAGTAGATGTGGGATGTATCGAAACTGATGTATGAGGGTTCCTCTGAAGCTAAGGAAAACAAGAAGGACCTCCTGAAGCAGCAGTTTGAAAATTTCACCTTCAAAGCAGGCGTGACCATGACTGAACAATATTTCAGGTATGTTGAGATTGTGGATACCCTAGTGGATGAAGGAGTTGCTCTTGATAATAGAGACATTTAAGGAAGTTCATGTCCTCACTTCCTAGGTAATGGACACACTACTGTGTGGTTATCAAGAGAACTGAGAACCTGAAAACTCTCACTCTGACAAAGTTGAATGGGATTCTCAGTGGCTACCAGATGGAGATGCACATGCAAGGTTCATCCGGAAACTCCAACAATCAAATGGGTTCAGCCCTTCATGTGGTTGAAAGGGATAGCATAGAACCCCAACATCATCTCATATGCTACCTTGACAACTCACAAAGGGGTCCTTTCATCACCTTCCCTGAGACACCAAGGGAGAATTACACTCAAGGGAACCGATTCTAAGAGACAAGTTCTTCTCAAGCCTTTGTGTCTTCTGATGAAAGTTATGGCGGCTCTCTTTTCAACATTGAATACCTAGACTGTATCCATCCTGATGATCTGCAGAACATGGAAATAGTCCAGAAGATGGCTCTTCTCTCTCACAGAGCCAAGAAGTTCTATAAGGGGACTGGAAGGAAGTTCCCTAGCAATGCAACTAGTGGAAAGTTTGGACTGGACAAAAGCAAAGTCAAGTGTTATAACTGTAACTTGATGGGCCACTTTGCTAGGGAGTGTAAGGCACCAAGAACAATGGTGGCCAAGCACAATCCATAACAAACTACACTGACAAGGCTACCTAGAATGAGAAGCCAACGCAGCAAGCTGCAGTTGCAGTTGAAGAAGGAGGCTTTGACTAGAGCTTTCAGGTGGAAGATGCTTCTCCAAACCAAGCACTAATGGCAGATCATGATGAAGCCAAGGTATTGGAACATCTCTATACCCCTGAATGTATTGTTAAAGTTAATAGATACAGGTCCTACAACTTAGAAACGAGATTTGATCTTGAGTCCTTAAACATTTTAAAAGCTAATTTTGGAAAGTATGAAAGTGATTATAAACTAAAGATAGAGGACTTAGAGAAAACAATTTCAGTTCTAAAACATGAGCATACAAATTTTAGGACTCAAATCAAGGATATCATAACTAAGCTGACTGAGTGCCAGGCTGAGCTTGTGATCAGCAAAGCCAGGGTAGAAAAGTGTGTTCTTGAAGAAGAGACCTTCAAGAACATGATATCCTCATCCCTGCACAACAAGGTGTGTTATCAAAACAAGTAGGGACTGGGATCTAATAAGATAGCTCCTCCACACACAATCTTGTCTGTAAGATCACCTAGGTGTGGAACTTGTGAAGATGAGCTTCCTCTCATAGACCCTTTAAGCGAAGAGGATGAAGAAGTGACAGTGAAGAATTCCTCTGAGAAGAGTGAAGAGGAGGATTCTAAGAAGGGCTACTATCCTTCTAAGGAGAAAAAGAAGACTATGATGACCAAGTCAATGAGAAAGAACATGATTAGAAAGAGCAAAAGAAAAGCTAGGAAGGCTTTAGAGATCAAGGCTACTTTTGACTCAAAGTAGAAATAAGTTTTTATCTCTGTAGGGTTTGTACTAGTGAAGACTGAAGACATCAACCACTCTACTGTCAATAGTTCTAGTTCATGTTCAATCATCTTAGCACTAAGAAGAAGGCTGATCTATTATGTACCACTATTACACAGCCTGGACCATCCAACTCCAAGAACAGTCCTCAACCCAAAAGAACTATCTCTGCATCTGCAAAGATGAAGGTGGAGAAGGGATGTGATCAAAGTCAGTCTTCTTCTCAACAGAAGGCTTTTGGGAAGAAGAATATGAACTATGTCATGTGTGGAAGTACTGTTCATCTTGCTAAGGATTGTTCATACAATCCTAAAGGTACTCTTCACATGACCAAGATAAGGACTTCCAAGAGTTCCAAGAAGATTCAAGCTTCGGAAGGAAAATATGTTTCTTTGGAAGCTCCAAAACTAAGAAGAAGGAAAGTGGAAAATTGCCTTCGGAAGAAAATTTGGTCTCGGGAGGAAGGAATACTTCCGAAGCAATGAAGTTTGTGGCAGTGTTAGCAGAATCTTCTGAAGTCCAACCATCAAAACTTTCAAAGTCTCGAAAGCTTCCGAAGTGTTGAAGGTCAAGGCCAAACTTCCAATGGTGGTGTGGAATTCAAAGAAAGACCAAGTGACTAAATTCTCCATCAACAACAGCTCAAGATTTCTCATAGCACAAACTATAGGATCATTACTGTTGCCTTACATTTGTTTCTCTTAGTGAGCCCAAGACAAGTAAGGATTGGGTTTCCAAATGTAATAATCATGTTATTTGTGCGGGGACAACCAGATCAAATAAGAATGTCTGGAATCTTGAAACTGACTGTTCCAGGCACATGACAGAAAATAGGTCACTACTCCAGAACTTTGAAAGGATTGATGGAGGGGCATTGCTTTTGGAGGAGATTGAAGGTGGTTACATTTCTGGAAGGGCAAGGTCAAAAAAGGTAGGGCCTAAGCATTGAAAAGGTAAATTCGTGAAGGAGCTTGGGTACAATCTTCGAAGGGTATCTCAATTTTGTGATCAGAGTCATAACATGCTCTTTACTGAGCATGATGTGCATTCTTCTGAAGACTGGGGTGGTCATTCCTCATGAACAATCCTTCTTAGAGCCCCCAAAAAGGGAACATGGACAAATGGAATTTGCAAAGAAAACTCCTCTTGAGAAGTTTCATGCTTTCTGTCTAAAGCCAATAGTGTTGGACCAAAAGAACCAATGAGCCAAGATCAGAAAACCTCTAAGTCCACACGGTATCACAACAACTGCTGAAAGCCTCATCAGTAGTTTGACAAGTGCTGAAGACTTCAACAGCTGAAGATCAAGTGCTGAAGACCTTAACAGCTGAAGAACCAAAGTGCTGAAGTACAACAGCTGAAGAACACAAGTGCTGAAGCTGAAAGATCAAAGTACTGAAGTACAACAGCTGAAGAGTTCACAAGTGCTGAAGATCAACAACTGATGTACAAAGTCTGAAGACAAAGACTGAAGACATCAGCTGATGATATCTACTGAAGTCATCAGCTGATGAAACGCCTGAAGGTCAAAGTCTGAAGATCAAGTACTGAAGCCTCAGTAGTTTGTCACAACTGCTGAAGAGTACTTCTTCAGTAGTTGTGATATCAGTAGTTTTATTTTCTATGTTTCAGTAGTTTTGTAAAACGACTGAAGAGCTTGTTCTTCAGTCGTTGTAGTTTCAGTAGTTTTATATTTTGTACTTAACTTGCTGATATGTTCTCAGTAGTTGTGAACATTTCAGTAGTTTGTTAAGAATTAGTTATTTCTGTATTGGATCTGCCAGTTGTCACTTTCCGTGATAACAGCAGTGACTGTTGCACTCTATATAAGGAGTGACAACCTATTGTAATCATTGAATGAAATGAGAATTGAATGGAATGAATGATTGATTCGATTAGAAATATTCTCATCTATAAACATTCCTAGAAATCAGAAATACATATTCTCTCCCTATAACCGTATGCGATCTTAATGCTCACTATCGTTTGCTTGCTACAATTTGTCTAATTCGTGTTTGTATTCCGCTGCTTTATATTCTGATACATCAAACTTGTGATCACTGATCCTGTCAAATGGTATCAGAGCAGGTTAATCATTGATCGATCTAATAATTGATCATTGAAACTGCTATTCAAGATCCAAGTTTGATTGAATTAGCTTTTGTTTTTGCAAGAAACGGTTATAGAGATTGAATTTTCTGTATTTCTGCTCATTCATCCTGAGATCTTTTCTTGGTTCTCATTGAGTTTGTTGTGGTTGTCTAAACAACTTTTTAAAACTTGAACTAAACTGTTTTTGAACTGAAAATGACCACTCCCTCCAATGATCCTCACAATACTGGTTCCTCAACCAAGCCTCCTATGCTGGTTAGGAATGAGTATAACATATGGCAAAGACGTATGCTCCATCACCTGTCTGTTAACAGCGCAGGGTGTTGGACATCAGTGGTACATGGTCCACACAAGCCTATGGTGAATAACCGGAAACCAATCAAATGGTTCCGAAGAGGAGGGAGCAATACTCAGATGAGGATAAAAAGTTGCTTGAGATTGATGCAAAAGCCCATGGAATTCTGGCCATGGCTTTGCCCAATGAAATCTATTCTGGGCTAATGCATCATGAAACTGCCCATGACCTCTGGATTGCTTTGAAAGAACAATTTGGAGGAACAGATGAGGTCTTGGCAAATAATAGAGAAATTCTTGCCCAACAATATGAGACATTCTCTCATAGAAAGGGTGAGACACTGACTCAACAATATGAGCGGTTTTCTTGTTTGATCTCTGAACTAAAAATGGTCAAACTTGAATACACCAATATTCAGATGAATAACAGATTTCTCAGATCACTGCCTGAGAGATGGGACACATATACTATTGTCCTACGCTCCAGTGCAAGTTTGGACAAACTCTCTCACCCAACTCCATGGGAAATTGCTCACTTTTGAGAGAGAGATAGAACAGAAGAGAAAGCTGTCTTCATCTGGAAAGCTCACTGAAGACTTTATACAAGGCAACACTGCCTTGGTGGGTCATGAGTCAGAATATGCTTCATCTGAATGCCAGTATGATGAGCATATTAATTTCTCTTCGAGCACTTCTAATTCTGCATTTGTAAGTGTTGATGGTCAGTTACTGGATGTAATAATGACAATTTATGTTTCATTATGGATGATCTCAAGGGGATTGCTGATGATGACTTAGAAGAGATGGATATTTTGAGCCAAATGGCCTTGATAAATATCAGATCTCAGAAGTTCTACAAAAGAACTGGAAGAAAATTCCCAGGACTCTCTGGCAAAACCAAAGTTGGTTTTGACAAGAGCAAGTTGAGGTGTCACAAATGCCAACGGCTTGGACACTTTGCAAGAGAGTGTAGATCAACTGGATCAAACTCTACTGCACCCTTTGTGACTTTTCCTGGCAATAGTCAACAAAACAGAGGGCAACATCCTGTCACATCTAGTCATCATCCTCAACAACAATCCGGCATATTTTGTTCCTCAGGGTCAAATGCCATATCAGTACCCTTGTTATTACATGCCACAGTCAAATCAAGTTCAAGTTCCTATGACACCACAACCTCATGCATTACCAGAACCTCAGCCTTCCCTATCTCATCAACAACCTTCATCTCAACAACACAGCTTCTTCACCCCAGGAGTTGTTGACTGGAGCAGTTTACCAGATGACTTGTCTGGTCATGATCAACTGTTCTCAGGTGCTGGTCAACATGGTGGTGACAGTCCCTTTGGGAATCTAGCTCTTATGGCTTTGGAGTCTGCTGATACTTCATCTTCCAATGCCTCTACACCTCAGGTATCACAGGTATCCTCTGAGGCAAAAGCCAAATTATGTTCTGAACAATGCATAGCAGCATTTGCTTCCATTAGAGAAGCAAATGTAGCTTTAATTAATAAGAACATTGAGCTAGAACAATAATTTCCAAAAACAAAGCTGAGTTTGAGTTTGTGCTCAAAGATAAAAATGATGAGGTTTATAAACTGAATTGCAAAATAATTGATGATAAGGCTAGAGAAGATGTACTTCTAGAGAAGTACAAAGATCTCAAAGAAACCCTTGCAGTTACCCAGGTCGAGTGTGATAGATGGGTACAATCATGCAAAGGTTTTGAAATGCTTCTTAGTAAGCAATCTGCTTCAAATGTGAAGTTTGGAATTGGTTACAATCACACTGCTCCACCTACAGATTTTACCCCAAGAGCAGAGGTAGAATCTGATGGTGAGAGTGATAACCAATCCATCAAATCATGTGATCTACCTTCTGATACAGCACAATCAGAAGTAGCAGTCAGCATCAAGTCCTCTTTGAACCTATCAGCTGATGTTGATGGTCCAAATGCTGACATTCACATGATCAATAAGTTGATCAACTCAGGAGTCAATCCTGAAGGTCCTGAAAGGACTGGAGAGCAGGATTCAACTCTGAAGTTCAAACTTCAACTGCTGTCAGTACTGAAGAGAAGAAAACTGGCAGTAGAAAGAGTTTGAAGACTACTAAAGATGCTGTCAAGAAAGCAACCAATGCTTCCAAAGCATTGAAGAACAAGTCTTCTGTTGCTTCACCATCTTTAGTTGATGATCAACCTAAGGAAGAAGAAACCATGTGAAGTATGTGGTTTGTTCAATCATCTTACAGATGATTGTTGGTACAAAAGAGGTTCCAAACTCAAACAAAAGAAGAAATTAATGAGAAAATGGTAAAAATGAAAACTGAGTTTGAGACCACATTTGTATCAGCAACATCAAATCCTGTAACCCTTAAGTCCTTAAAGCAATCCAAAAAGGAAGGAGTTAAACAGGTGACAGCTGAGGGTGCTCAAAAGAAGAAGGTGCAACATAGGACCTTATCTAACTCCACTAGCAATGTGTCTGATGAGCTGAAAGCTTTATCACAAAATCAGACACAGCTGGTGATGATGGTACAACATCTGTTGGGTAGAGTTAACCAACTAGATTCTCCTATGTTGAAACCACAGAAAAGGAGGTCTAAGCCAAAGGACTCCTCTTCTGCACCATCTTCTTCTTCTCAGGCTGTTGTTACAAATAAACATGCTAGTTTACCATCTATTGATGAGACCAGGCCCAAAACCAAAAAGGTTTGGGTCTCTAAAACTAACTGATTGTTTATTATTGCAGGGTTCTTCAACATGCCAAAGTAGCATCTGGTATGTAGACAGTGGGGGATCTATGCACATGACTGGGAACATCTCTCTTCTTCATGACTACTCTCAAGGAAAGAAGGGATTTGTCTCTTTTGGCAATGATGCTAGGGGTTACATCATCGGTAAGGGCTTTGTCTCCAATGGAGAAATCAAATTTGATGATGTTAATCATGTGGAAAATCTCAAGTACAACCTCTTGAGTGTCAGTCAAATGTGTGATAAAGGCCATGTTGCCCTTTTCACAAGTCAAAACTGTAGGATTCTGTCATCCAAAGTTTTGCCTTGATTGACAAGGTGTTGGATGATCACACTCTCCTGAAAGCCAACAGGACAGGAAGAGTGTATGCCTTAGATCTCTCTAAGAAGATAGATCTCAAAGGCAATCCTTGCCTATTTTCCAAAGCCTCTTTTCAAGAATCTAAACTGTGGCACAGGAGGCTTGGTCATGTTAATCTCAAAAACATGAATCAGCTTAGCCACAATAGTTTAGTCAGAGGCTTACCAATAAAGGAGTTCCACTGTGATGAAACATGCACTGCTTGTTTAAAAGGAAAACAGCACAAGGTCTCATTCCTCCTATTGAAGTGTCCAAGTCCACTGCCTGCTTGCAATTACTGCATATGGATCTATTTGGTCCTGTGAGAGTAATGAGCATGGCAAAGAAGAAATACTGTCTGGTAATTGTGGATGATTACTCCAGATTTGTATGGACTTTCTTTCTACATTCAAAGGATGAGGCTGCTCAGAAGATTATCCACTTTGTGCTGTACATTGAGAAGCAGTATTCCCTTCCAGTCAAGTGTATTAGGAGTGATAATGGAACTGAGTTCAGAAATCATACACTTGATGACTTCTATCTCTCAAAGGGAATCAAAAGGCAGTTCAGCATTCCAAGGACTCCAGAACAAAATGGAGTAGTGGAGAGAAAGAACAGGACCCTCATTGAAGCTGCAAGGTCCATGCTGGCTGACTCAGGTTTGCCATTGACCTTTTGGGCCGAAGCTGTCAACACAGCTTGTTATGTGCAAAATAGAGTTTTAGTAAATCAGAGGTTGATGAAGACTCCATATGAAGTTCTCCATCATTTGGCTCCTCTGATTTCATTTTTCAAAGCATTTGGGTGTCCCTGTTTTATTCTCAACACAAAGGATCAACTCCACAAATTTGATCCTAAGGTGGATGCAGGATACTTTGTTGGTTATTCATCTACTTGCAAGGCATACAGAGTCTTCAACTGCAGAACAAAGATGGTTGAAGAAACTCTACATGTTAAGTTTAATGAATCTCCAAAGGACAAGATTCCACAAAGTCCTGTGGAGTTATTTGATTTGGACATACTGCAATATGTTCCTTATCAAACTCCTGCTGTTGCTCCTGTCAACAGTTCACCACCTGGTGGTACTGCTGATGATGATGATGATTGCAGTACTCACCTCTTCAGGTTTAGTGATCAGCTGCCTGACTCAACTAGACCTGATGTTCCTGTAGCGCCAGTAGCACCATCCACAACAAATGCTGATGAGATTTCTTCGAATTCAACTTCCTTTGAATTACCATCCACTGATTGGTTTCAAGGAAATGATTCACCATCACCATCTGTTGCTGCTGAACCGGCTACAAACACTTGCACAGATCTCATTGTGTATCAAGATCTGAAGAATCACCCCATGTCTCAAATCATTGGTGATATCACTGCTGGAGTATCAACAAGAAGTCAATTGTCAAATTTCTGCTTCTATGCTCTCTTCATCAGTCAGCAAGAGCCAAAGAATTATCACATTGCTTTAAAGGACAATGGATGGGTTGATGCCATGCAGCTTGAGCTTCTTCAGTTCAAGAAACAGCAAGTGTGGGAACTGGTTCCTCTACCTCCAGGTAAGTGTGCAATAGGCACTAAATGGGTGTTTAGGAACAAAACTGATGAAAATGGGCTTATTGTTAAGAACAAGGCCAGACTGGTTGTTCAGGGGTTTGCACAAGAAGAAGGTATTGATTATGAGAAACCTTTGCCCCTGTAGCCAGACTGGAAGCAATTCGATTGTTTTTAGCTTATGCTGCTTATCAAAAACTTAAAGTCTTTCAAATGGATGTCAAAAGTGCATTTTTGTATGGAAAAGTTAAAGAAGAGGTTTATGTATGTCAACCTCCAGGCTTTGAGGACAATAAACATCCTAATTGGGTGTATAAGCTTGATAAAGCTCTTTATGGGTTAAAACAAGCTCCCAGAGCCTGGTATGAGACATTATCAAACTTTCTTCTGGAAAACAATTTCACTAGAGGCTCCATAGACAAGACTTTATTATTAAGAAAGCTGGGCAGCATAATCTACTTGTTCAAATTTATGTAGATGATATCATTTTTGCATCCTCTGATCCAAAGTTGTGTGATGCCTTTACAAAGTTGATGCAACAGAAGTTTGAAATGAGTGCCATGGGAGAATTACAGTTCTTTCTGGGGTTGCAAATCAAACAAAAGGCTGATGGAATTTTTATTCATCAATCCAAATATACAAAAGATCTTTTGCAAAAGTTTGATTTACAAAACTGTAAGCCTGTTCTACTCCCATGAGCAGCACCACACAACTGGACTCAGATCAGAAAGGTAAAGTGGTTGATGAAACACTTTACAGATGTATGATTGGGTCCTTGATGTATTTAACAGCTTCTAGACCAGATATTATGTTTGCTACATGTGTTTGTGCTAGATTTCAGGCTGCACCTAAAGAGTCTCATCTGATTGCAGTCAAGAGGATCTTTAGATATCTGCAAGGCACTCCATCTCTAGGTTTATGGTATTCTACCAGACATTCTGGTAAATTAGTTGCTTTTTCTGACAGTGACTATGCAGGGTGTAAGTTGACCAGGAAATCAACTTCTGGTGGATGTCAATTCCTAGGCAACTGCTTGATTTCTTGGCAGAGCAAGAAACAGACCTCAGTTGCTACATCCACTGCGGAAGCAGAGTACATTGCTGCTGCAAGCTGTACATCTCAGGTACTCTGGCTTCAAAACCAACTTTTGGATTATGGCATTACAGAGACTAAGACTCCATTGTTAATGGATAGTGCTTCAGCTCTTTGCATTGTCAAAAATCCAGTCCAGCACTCTAGGACCAAACATATAGAGATCAGACATCATTTTATAAGGGATTGTTTTGAAAAAGGTCTGATTGATCCTAAGTTTGTGCCTAGTGCTGATGAGCTTGCAGACATTTTTACTAAGCCTTTGGATAGTTCAACTTTCCAAAACCTGGTGTTAAGGCTTGGTATGCTGCAGCTAGAATAGGTGACAACTACTGATGATCTCAGTAATTCATACTGATGATCATGAGTGCCTGTCACATATAAGTACTGATGAGCTCTTTTAACCTCAGTAGTTTTATAACTACTGAAGGCTAAATGTCTCACAAGTACTGAAGTACTTCATCTGCTCTAAACTACTGAAGTAGTTACAACTACTGATGCAGTCATAACTACTGCAATCAGTAAAAAAGATAAGTACTGATGTCCTATGAAACAACTGAAATCAGCCATAAAGACTGATGAATGTGTTGAGGACAGTTTGAAACAGCTGAAAAGCTAAGAATTGACGAAAACAGCTGAAGAGAACTTTCTCTTCAGTCGTTTGTACAACTGCTGTTTCATTTTAAACAACTGAAGCAAAACCACGTCTTCAGTAGTTTTATAACTACTGATGACTAATACCAAGTCTTCAGTTGTTTACAACAGCTGATGACAAAACCACTGTCTTCAGTAGTTTCATAACTACTGATGACAAACACCATGTCCTCAGTTGTTTCAATCATCTGAAGTCAAAACCACGGTCTTCAGTAGTTTTCTAAACTACTGATGCCTAACACCACGACTTCAGCTGTTTCAACGTCTGAAAGGATAATACCATGTCAACGGTCGTTTAAAACTACTGATGACTAACACCACATCCTTCAGTCGTTTCCTCACCCGTACCCTATAAATACCCTTAACCTGAGCTCTCCATGCTTATCTTCTTCAAACCTAACGTTCCTCTCCAAAATTTCCATGGCGTCTATGCAAATTAAACCGCGACACAACTGTGTTGCCTACCTCACAAAATCGCCGATCTGGACTAAGTTCGATACTGCTATCGATCTTATGGTTCAGTCCCAATACAACAAGGCATTCCTTCTGAACCCCGTTTTACATGCCGAATCCTTGAACCAATTTTGGATGAACGTTACTGTTACACTGAGGAGAGCAACACACGATCCCTCCGTCAGTCGTCAACAACAAAGAAGTAGTGATTACTCCTGCAACAATCCGTAAAATTCTTCAACTGAGTGATGCTACCTCTCCTGCTGGATATCCGAAGGGCACCATAGATCTATCATTTGCTCAGCATGGATATCAAGGTGATCTCAGTGCCACCACCATCATGAAGAAACACTTTAATGACGCTGAGCGCCTGATTTTTCACATGGTCAATGTATGTTTGGCCCCTAAGACATCGTCTTGGGATCAAATGTCCACCAAATGGCAGCAGGTAATGTATTCTATCCTTGAGCAACAACCACTGAACTTTTCAGAATTAATATTTTCAGAGCTCAAAGATATGGCTCAAAAACTAACTGCCAACCGTTGGATACTCTATCCACGGTTCATAATGGCCATTATAATAGACCAGCTTAATGCTGAGGGACTTGTTGGCTTGGGAGTCCCTGCTACGGCTGTTCTGCCAGAAGTATACTCCCGGCACAACTCTGACCGGACACTCAAACTGGCTGCCAAGCTGCGAAAACCCACGCAGCTGGAACCCACAGCCACCACCTCCAAATCCAATGTCCCCACCAAACCCACCAAAAAGAAACCCAAAATGGCTACTCAGGGAATTGAGTCCCCTGAGGATGCTCCTGCACAACAAACGCAGGATATATCCACTAGTCCAAACCCCCTAGTGGATACAATGACTCCTCCAGCCACAGCCGCTCAGGCTTCCTCTCAACAGGAGCCTGCAGCAACCCAAGGGGCACCTACTTATCTGGGATCTTCTCACTTGAGGAGATTGCCATTGAAGAGCACCATCCACCCCAGGTGCACACTGCTTCTACCCCTTACCCCAAACAACCGCCCCTCACAGCCCAACTTTAATAGTTGCACAAGTGCTGACTCAATTGCACTCCTCACCCCCTCCCCAGAAACCACTTACTACTGGGAATACCTCTACAATTGAGGGGGAGGAACACAGTGCACCTGAGAACCCACAGCACAGGGGTTTCCCAATTCTATCTCCTGGTGTAGACAAGGAGCTTAGAATATCTAGTGAGGCTGCCACCTCCTCTGACTCAGCACATGACCAGAGTGAGGCTGGTAACATTGCTAAGACCTCCCTAGAGGCAACAGCTGATGATGGACATTGTCCTGAGGCTGGAAGTCCCCAGTACCAAGCACAAGGGGCACATGCACCAACTGGTCTACACCCAGTGCATGTAAATCCTGCTCTAAGCAGGAGGTCAGGTGATTCAGTATAACTGATGATGACCTGAGCTTCTTCTATGATGTAGTTGCTCAAAACACCATTCTAGAGGATGAGGTTAGCAGACTCAAAGAGCTGCTGGCCAAGATGTCTCAGGATGCAAGTCCATCTGCCACCCTCATACACCCACAGATGGCACCTTCCTTGAAGGTTTCCCAAACACAGAGCCACCCCAAAATCAACCACCTGCCTCTGCTTCAGGCCCTACTTCTCAGGAACAGAACCCTCCTGAGCAAATAGGTGCTGTACTCCAAAATTCCCTCCCTCTCATCACCCCATAATCACTGATATAGTGATCAAAGCCTTGATGAGAGGCTTTCCTCAACATTACAGCCCTTGGTTGATGCTGCTGTCCAAAAGACTCTTTCTGCGGTACAACCCCTTCTCCAATGCAACCAAAAAGGGGGAGAGTACTGCAGTGAAAGAACAGAAGAGGAAAAGATCCGAGGAAAAGAAGGAAGCGAAGCAAGCCCAAAAGGAGGAGAAAGAACAGCAACCAATGCTCACCTACAAGCGAAAGAAAGGTGCTGATGAGCACATTGCTGAAGATAAAGCCTTGGAGCTACTGATAAAAGAGGCTGATGCCGAACACAGTAGATCAATGGACAACATCATTGATCAGCTGTTTAGGCAAGGCCATGACACCAATAAACTTGACTCTGAGATTCGACGACTAGAGATTGAAGAAATCCAGAACAGATGGGCAAGTTATGAAGTGTTAGAAAGAGAAAGGCTTGAAATCATGATAAGATTTATTGCAAAATATCTTGGAAGATCAATGATTGAAATCAAAGCTTGGTCCAGGGACAGTATCTTGGCAATCACCACCAAGATCTGTTCATCTGAAGTATATACTAAGGGGCTTGTTATTGAAGCTTTGAATGAAGCGGGTGCTGGGAGCAGGACTGAGCTAGCCAAGCAATCAAAAGCCACACTCACTCAAGGATGCTAGAACAGCCTGTCAACATTCCCACACCAAAACACCCAAAACACACCCACCAAACCAACTCCCTTACCCTCAAAACCCATAGCCGATGATATACCCTTGAAGAAGAAGAGAAGGATATTGAGGCTAGAAGAAGATGACGAAGATGAAGAAGACAGGCTGCCGCTCTCAGCTGTGATTCAGTTGCCTAAGGCCACAAGTCACTCCTCAGCAATTACTCCTGAAGTCCAGAGACAAATGGTTAAAGTGAAGCTAGAAGAAGAAGAGCTTCATAAACAGCATGATGAGGAATTGCTGAAGAGAGTTGACAAAGCTTATGCAGCCACATCTTCCATCATCAATATGAAGGAGCAAGCCCTCAGACTTTACACTCTCAGGCATACCTTTCAATATCAAAAGGAAAGAGTGAGGATTTGGCCTGATCCCAGGGTCTCTCAAAGAATTCATAAGAACAATATACCTCGGAGATACATTGGCCAGGTGAAAAAGATCGTAGATGAAGTGATCTCTCTGGTCTTTGTAGTTTCACCTGGGAAATCCTAGAAGACTTCAAGAAGGCCTACAAAGCTAATCTAACCCCAGAAGATGTTGGAAAACAAAATAGTGAAAAAGGGGTTAGTTTACAAGAGGCTTGAAGAAGTCAGGAAAAATGAGCTCCAGTTGTTCCTAGAGGGTAATCACCCGGATGAGTTTGCTTACAGAATAATAACAACTGTGGAGCTAAAGAATGGGAAACAGGCCAAATACTGTCTGAGTATTATGGGCCGGAATCATTGTTTGAAGGAGGTGCTGAAGAGCTAACCATGGAGGAACAAATCACCTTCCTTGAGGCCTACACAAGAGAGTCGTACAGACTCATTATGGGGAAGTGAATCTCATGAATGGGATAACAACTCTGTGTCCAGTTCCCCAAAACAGAGTTCCCATTCATACTCTGCCAAACAAATATTTGAGATTTCTTCCCAGGCCGGAGCGTACATGGGTCATCTTCTCTACTGATCAAGAAGGAAAAAGACCAACATTTTTGCCATCAATAAGTGGGAGTATAAATAAGTTAGAGGTTTTGGCTGCATTGGTTCAGGGGGAGTTTGTTGGACCAAAAGAACCAATGAGCCAAGATCAGAAAACCTCTAAGTCCCACACGGTATCACAACAACTGCTGAAAGCCTCATCAGTAGTTTGACAAGTGCTGAAGACTTCAACAGCTGAAGATCAAGTGCTGAAGACCTTAACAGCTGAAGAACCAAAGTGCTGAAGTACAACAGCTGAAGAACACAAGTGCTGAAGCTGAAAGACCAAAGTACTGAAGTACAACAGCTGAAGAGTTCACAAGTGCTGAAGATCAACAACTGATGTACAAAGTCTGAAGACAAAGACTGAAGACATCAGCTGATGATATCTACTGAAGTCATCAGCTGATGAAACGCCTGAAGGTCAAAGTCTGAAGATCAAGTACTGAAGCCTCAGTAGTTTGTCACAACTGCTGAAGAGTACTTCTTCAGTAGTTGTGATATCAGTAGTTTTATTTTCTATGTTTCAGTAGTTTTGTAAAACGACTGAAGAGCTTGTTCTTCAGTCGTTGTAGTTTCAGTAGTTTTATATTTTGTACTTAACTTGCTGATATGTTCTCAGTAGTTGTGAACATTTCAGTAGTTTGTTAAGAATTAGTTATTTCTGTATTGGATCTGCCAGTTGTCACTTTCCGTGATAACAGCAGTGACTGTTGCACTCTATATAAGGAGTGACAACCTATTGTAATCATTGAATGAAATGAGGAATTGAATGGAATGATGATTGATTCGATTAGAAATATTCTCATCTATAAACATTCCTAGAAATCAGAAATACAATTCTCTCCCTATAACTGTATGCGATCTTAATGCTCACATATATCGTTAGCTTGCTACAATTGGTCTAATTCGTGGTTGTATTCCGCTGCGTTATATTTGAAACATCAAACTTGTGATCACTGATCCTGTCAAATAGTGATGAGTCTTTCCTATGGAATAAAAGAATGTGCCATGTCAACTTTAAAATATGAATAAACTGATCAAGCATGATTTGGTAACTGAATGCCAGAGAAAGAGTTTACAAGTGATGATCATTGTGTTGCATGCCTAAAGGGAAACAACATAAGGTATCTCATAAGCCTAAGGAAAGGAACTCCATCACTACACACCCCTACACTTATTACATATGGATCTCTTTGGCCCCACTAGTGTAATGATTGAGGAAGGACCTCTCATTTTTGGTGATCACAGATGACTTTATAAGATTCACTTGGGTCTTTTTCCTTAGAACTAAGGATGAGACTCCTAAGATTCTCAAGAATTTCATCCTATAGATTGAGAATCAATCGGATCACAAGGTCAAAGGCATAAGATGTGATCACGGAACTTAATTCAAGAACCAATCCTTGATACATTTTGTGATGAAAAGGGTATTACAAGACAAAACAATGCTCCCAGGACTCCTCAACAAAATGGTGTTACTGAGAGGAGAAACAAGACACTCATTGAAGAGGTGAAAACCATGTTGTCTCACTCTAAGCTGCCTAACACCTTCTGGGCAGAGGCAGTCAACACTGCCTACTATGTACAAAATAGAGTTTTAGTGGTTAGACTAATTGCAAGACTCCTTATGAACTTTGGCACAAGAGGAAACCTTTTATTAGTTTTCTTAGGTCATTTGGATGTCCTTGCACGATCTTGAATACAAAATATCAAATTGCCATGTTTGCTGAAAAATCAGATGATGGACATTTTATGGATACTCATCTCAAGCTAAGGATTAAAGAGTATACAATCTTAGAACTAGAATTGTTGAAGAGTCAGCCAATATGACTTTCAATGAACACACACCTTGTGTGGCTGGTTCTGGTCTTGATTGGTTGTTTGATCTTGATTTAGTTACCAATTGTTTTAACAAATCTTATGAGACTGTTTCAGGATCTGTAGAAATCTTACCTATAGGTGATCCTAAACCAAGATTTGAGCTAAGAAGGCCTTCAAGTGACACATCTTTAGCTCAAGTTGTAACTACTTCTGCAAATAAGGTTTTTATCAGCACCACAATGACAAATTCAGCTGATTAATCTGGGATGCCTTCAAATTCTAGCTCAGAGGCTCCATGACAGATAAAGACACCCCAAATGTAGAAGAACATGATGGTGGTGGTGACAGTGATCAGAAATTTCTTGATGTTGCTAACCACTCCATAGATGACAACATCAATGATGTCACACACTCATTGGATCTAGTTTCTCTTGATAAGTGTGCTGATGTGGAGGGAGAAACATCTATGCCAGATCTAAATTTCTCTAATTTAGATCTCTCTCAGCAACTTGTTGTGATCCCTCAACTAAGGATCCACAAGTCTCACTCCACCACAAACATCATTGGAGATTTTGAAACAGGGGTAAGAACAAGAGAACAAATCCATGAAGCAAATGTTTGTCTTCACTCTGTTTTTTTATCCCAGATAAAGCCAAAGAAAATTGATAAGCTCTGAAAGATGGAAGTTGGCTTGAAGCTATGTAAGAGGAGCTACTTCAATTCAAAAGGCAGAAAGTTTGGAACCTTTGTCCTCTTCCTGAGTCGGAAGACCACTATTGACCAAATGGGTGTTTAGGAACAAGAAGATGATAGAGGCATTGTCATAAAAACTAAAGCTAGACTATGTTGTTCAAGGATACACAAAAGAAGAAGGGCTTGACTACACTGATGTCTTTGCTCCTGTAGCAAGACTGGAAGCTGTTAGGATATCGATCTGCCCAAGATACATATTAATTGATGTGGCTAGTGTGATATGATCCAGTCGGATCATACCCTATAACAGGCTAGACAAACACCTGCAATATTTATTTATTGATTGATCAGTTAAATAAATATCAACACCAAAGGGTTAGAAAATTGTTTTTTAAAATAGATGCACTTAAATTAATAAATAAGATGGTTTATTTATTAATTCTGAGAATTACTTTATATTGTTACTTAATGGTTAATTAACATTTATAAAATGAAACCATATAATTGCATATAAGAGTTACAAATTAATTAACTAAGTTTTAATTGATCAATGATAATGCTAGTTGGGTGTACAAAATAATATGTAAATGTTACATATTATATTTTGTAATTCTTATAAAAACAAATTGCTTAATAAAACAAAAGGATGCCACCCATTGGTGGCAGCAAATGCTCGGCCCAAGGGCTGCCTTAGAGGCCAGCCATCTTGCTTTATCTAATGAATTTGACACCCACAAGCAACATACATGCAATCCTTTCATTTCTCTCAAGTGTGTGCAAAAGAAATCCTTCTTTTCCTCTTTCTTGTTCACGAGATTTTCAAGTGGTACTAGGCTGGATTTTCTTTCAGCTTTAAAAAGGTTTTAAGCTGAAAGTTGGTGTTGCAAGATCCTAGCATCAAGGTTCTTCGTTTGTGGCTTGGGGTACAACCTTCTTGAGGTCTTCTAGTTTGAAGATTCAGCCACAATTCATCTTTTCTGAACCACTTCGATTTCCAGCAGCTCCTAAGTTGTAATTTCACCGTCTTATGTTCTTTTAATTGTATGCACTTTTGTATAATTGATCCATGGTTTGGGGGTTGCTTCTTAAATAGGCTTAATAACCATCTTATTAACATGTTTTAAAAACCTTAATTCCGCGTTGCGTTTCTCATATATATATAATGTTTTATGAGCTTTGATAAACTTGTTAAAACCCCACAATGGCATCAAGAGCCACTTATACGAATGCATACATGTATTTTCTTGCTTGTTCACGGTTTTGTGGTGTTGACACCACATACCCGTGAGTTAGAGGCTGTTTGGTCACCCCTTTTGATGTTTTAAAGATGCTCTTTATGCATATAAGGATCTTTAAAACTTTTGATTGTTAGATGTTTGTTTGTATGTTCTAACCCATTTGTTCTTGGTTTATGTTGCCAATAACATGGGCTACAAGGGGTTGCCAAAATCGATTTTCTTTGTTTTGATATGTTGTTTATGATTATGCATAACAAACCTAGACCTTGTGGATTGTTTGATTGGTTATCATGTTATATTCATTTGGTTATGTAAAAGTTTATTTTATGTTTCTAGTCTTGGTTTTGTAATTTATTTATTCATATGGTATTTAATAAATAGATTAGGAGTTTATCCTTACTAGAAAAATGTATTAGGATTATATTTGTAAGGATGCTCAAAATGAAGACTTGAAGAAAGGATGGACAAAGAATGCTTGAAGATGTGGATTCAAGTGGGAGTTTCTTTTGTCAACCATGTGTCATGTTCTTAACCCTTAGACAAGACCTTTTGACACCACTTGTTTTGGCTAAACAAGTGTGCCAATTTAGTATGCTTTGTTATGCATATATGTATTGTTTGGTTAAGCTTGTTGAATGCTTATGATGTTGTTTTGTTTTGGTTATTTGATGTCATTAACAAACCATCACTAGAACAAGCTATTACAAGAAATTGGTTCTCAAATCATTAAGCAAAATTAAATGGGTCTATAAAAGGGGAGTTAATGGTTTGGCAAAATAAAATGGGTTTTATTTAAAAGAACAAATGGATACCATATGGTTGAATGCATACAATCATATTGTACATGGTCTTTTCTAAAACAGTATTGTGAAATTAAAAATCCCTTTTGTGAAACAAGTTAAACACCATCCTTTTACACAACACTTAGGTTACTTGCAAACTCTTAGTGGATAAAGGTCACCTAACCACTTTGAGGAACTTGTAACTTGAGGTGATAATGCCATGTTTGTGGGATAAAGGTCACCTAACCACTTATTGGTAAACTCACACGTGTGTGTAAGTAGGACGACTTGATTTATAAATATATTGAATGGATCACCTAAAATGGTTTTATAAAAGGTGTTGATGGGTAAACATGCCGTTATAAACATAAGATGTTCAACACGATCCCATACCAGTAGAAGTTGCAATGGTTGCAATTGTCTTTTTTGGACTACCTTGTTTATTTAAATAATGGGAAAAGGTCACCTAACCAAATATTTAAATATAACGTTGGATTCTAAAAATTTTTTTATTAATAGTCTATGAGACTAAAGGGTATTAATAAATGAAATATATAATTATATCAACGATTACTAAAATGGAACTTTGTAAAATCTTGTAGATGGCCGACCACACCAACGCTAATAACGATGTACCAAACCAAAACAACAAATCTCTTAGGGCGATCCTTCAAAGGATCGTCTAAACACCTAACAACTTCATGGATTAGTACCGCAACTTGAGAATTGTTCTCAAGCAAAAAAGCGGGCCTACATTCTTGATGCCCCTCCCCGATGAACCTAACGAGGAAGATGTGGAGGGCCTATAATGATTGGGTTAATATGTGGAAGACTCCGTCCAAGTCTCTTGCTTGATGTTAGCAAGTATGATACCGAACTCCAAAAGGAGTATGAGCTCCATGGAGCCTATGACATGATCACTCATTTGAAACGTTCCAGCAACAAGCTAGAGTGGAGCGCTTCGAAACGGTTCGAGCGCTTCATGGCATCGGATGGAACAATCCCAATCAGTTTCGTCTTATGTTCTTAAGATGAAAACCACATCGACCGCCTTCAAAGGCTAATTGTCCTGTCTCAAAGGATTTGGCCACAGATTTGATCCTTAATGGACTATCTAAAAGGTTTGAGGCATTCGTCGTCATGAATTACAACATGAACGGATGGGACAAGAGCATAAATGAACTTCATTCGATGCTCAAATCAGCTGAGGCTGGAATAGTAAAAGGTTTTACCCGTTCTCACCATTAATGAGGTGGGAGAGAAAGAGGTCTCTACCCCCTCCTAAGGCAAATGTTGCAAAGAAAGGGCACGTTGGAAAAAGGGGAAGATGGTTGTTAGGGGAGGGCGGAACCTCCGAAGCCCAAGGAAAAGAAGCAAAAGGTTGCTGTAAACGACCCATGCTTCAAATGTGGTGAGATAGGGCATTGGATGAGAAATTGTCCAGTCTATCTCAAAGAGTTGAGAGAAAGAGGGATGCAGGGCAAACTCAGGTATAATTTACATGATACATGTTGAACTAAATGTTATTTCTTCTAACACATGGGTATTAGATACCGGATGTGGAACTCACATTTGCAATTTATTGCAGGGGTTCAAAAGAAATGAGCATTATGCAAAAGGGGAATAAGTCTATTCATGGGCAATGGTGCAAAGGTTCACGTTGAAGCCCAAGGAGACTACATTTTGAAGCTTCCAAGTGGTTTGGAAGTCATTTTTATATAATGTATTATATGCTCCTAGTTTGACTAGAACATAATTTATGTTTTCCCGTTTAAGACAATATGATTATGATTTCAAGTTTGTTGACAATGATATTCATGTTTCTTTAAATCATATGTTCTATTTTAAGGCCATATCTTGTAATGGTATTTATGAATTGGTTCATGAGAACACAACATATGATAGCTCAATATACCAACAAGCAACACCAAAGACTCAAATTAGATTTGAATGATACCTACCTTGGCATTTCCGTCTTGGTCATATAAACAAGAAACGTATACAAACACTTCAAAAGAACTCTTTTTAAAAACAAATGAATATGATTCATTTGATGTATGTGAATCTTGTATACAAGGAAAATGACTAAGGCACCCTTTAGTGGAACTAACGAAAGGGCAAAAGATTTATTAGGTATCATACATTCGGATGTGGTGGGTCCTTTTAAGCCAATGACTAGAACGTGAAAGATACTTCATTACCTTTATCGACGATTATAGTCGCTATGGGTATGTTACTTATTAAGGCACAAAGATGAAGCTTTTGAAATGTTCAAATATTCAAGAATGAAGTAGAAAATCAACTCCAACAGTCAATTAAAATCTCCGCACCGATAGAGGTGGCGAATACCTAAGTGATGTTTTTCAAGATCATCTTAGGATTGTGGGATTGTCTCACAACTCACTCCACCTGGAACACCACAACATAATGTGTGTCTGAGAGGAGGATCGAACCTTATTGGATATGGTTCGATCTATGATGCTAGAAGCACATTACCTCTATCATTTTGGGGTTTCGCTTTGCTCTCCGCTGCCCGTATTCTGATATGGACCCAACCAAAAAGGTGGAAAAGACACCTTTTGAGATATGGCATGGAAGATTCCATCCCTATCGTACTTAAGGGTCGGGTTGTGAGGTTTATGTTAAGACTCCCACCCCAAACAAATTAGATGTCCGATCCCCAAGTGTATCTTTGTTGGATATCCTAGAGATTCTATGGGATATTATTTCTATGATCCACTGGAACAAAAGTGTTTGTTGCCAGAAAGGGTGAGTTCTTAGAATCGAAGTTCCTTATGGAAGGAACTAGCAGTAGAACAGTGGATCTTGAGGAGGATCAAGAAACACAGCCCTATGCACGTTTGGTTGAAACTAGCACTCAACGAGAGGATGTTGAGGATGATCAAGCGTTGATCAATACACACAAAACGTAGCAGAAGTGGTAGAACTAGTAATCCACCTGAAAGATACGGATATTTCATGGATGGATGCTATGTGGTGGATTCAATGAACCCCAGCCACATATCATGATGCAGTGTCCAATTTAGATTGTGACAAATGGCTTGAGGCATGAACGTTGAGATGCAATCCATGTATGACAATCAAGTTTGGGACTTGTTGAGCCACCTCATAATTCCAAAGTAGTTGGAAGTAAGTGGGTTTTCAAGAAGAAAACCGATATGCATGGAAACTTGGATACTTAAAAGCTAGACTTGTACAAAGGTTTCACTCAAACTTAGGGGGTTGATTATATGAGACCTTTTCACCTGTTGCAATGCTAAGTCTATAAGGATATTGTTTGCCATAGCAGCTCATTATGATTATGAGATTTGGCAAATGGATTCAAAACCGCTTTCCCTAAATGGATATCTTGAGGAAGTATGTCTATATGGTTCAGCCTGAAGGTTTTGTCGATCCAAAATATCCTAATAACGTATGCAAGTTAATAAGAAATCAATCTATGGATTGAAACAAGCATCAAGAAGTTGAATCACCGTTTTGATGATGAAGTAAAAATTTGCTTCATCACCAAACGCTGATGAGGCTGCGTGTATAAGAAGCTAGTGGGAGCACAATAACCTTCCTAGTATTATATGTTATGACATACTACTGTTTGGAAACGACAATCCAACCATGGAAGGTGTAAAAACCTAGCTTGGAATTGTTTTTCCATCAAGATCTTGGTGAAGCCGCCGCCTATCTTGAGGAATAAAGATCTATAGGATAGATCAAGACTTGTTAGAATCTCAGCCCTTGGTTTAATCGTTGAACAGAATAGGCACGGAATAGCTCAGAATTAGACAAATTCAAACAAGAACATTTGATATGAAACAGATAAGAGAATTTTGTTATAGAGAGAGAAATATCCGACAAAAGGAATATTGCATTAAGATTTGTCGCCTCAAAGGCACGATTACAGGTGAGTCATCCTTCCTTATAAAGAAAGAGTGACGTAGGCTGATGTCACTTGAAAGTGACATGTAACCGTTTGATAACAACTGATTTCAACAACTACTGAAGATGTCAACAACTGACATCTTCTTACAAATGTTCCTAATTGTTGAACATCTTATTTACAACTACTGAAAACATAAAACTACTGATACTACAACAACTGAAGAACAACCTCTTCAGTTGTTTACAAGTACTGAAAAGAAAAGTAAACAAAATACTGAAAGAAAAGAAAACTACTGAAGAAGAAAAACCATCACAACAACTAAAGAAGCCCTCTCAGCTGTTGTCATCAGCTGTTAACATCAGCTGATGTCTTCAGTACTTGAACATCAGACTTTGTCTTTCAGCTGTTGATCTTCAGTCTTTGTCTTCAGTACTTGTTGAAGTCTTCAGACTTTAGATCTTCAGCTGTTGTCTCAGTCTTTGTCTTCAGTACTTCAGACGTACTTCAGCATTGTATTCTTCAGACTTGTAGAACAGCTGATCAGGTCTTCTTCAGCTGTTGTGATGACTTGTGGGACTTAGAGTTTCTCTGATCAGGCTCATTGGTTCTTTGGTCCAACAAACTCCCCCTGAACCAATGCAGCCAAAACCTCCAAGTTATTGACGAGTCCCACTTATTTTGGCAGATAGATTGGTCTTTTTATCCTCTTGATCAATGAGAAGTGACCCTTTTTCAGCACAGGCCTGGGAAGAAGTCTCTGATGATCTGTTTGGCATGATATGGTTTGGAGCTCTGTATTGGGACTTGGACACCGAGCTGTTGCCCCAACCATGAGATCTACTTCCCGTGTATCAGCCTATATGATTCCCTGGTGTAAGCCCTAAAAACATGATTTGCTCATCCATTGTCGCACCTCTGGCACACCATCAAATAATCCTTCTCGCCATACACTTCAGATATGTTTTGGCCTGTTTTCCATTTTTGAGCTCAACCGTGGTTATTTGTCTATAAGCAAACTCATCTGGATGAGTCCCTTCTAAGAGCAGGTTGAGCTCTTCTTGTTTGAAGTTTTCAAGTCTTTTGTAAACCAGTCCCTTCTTTATAATTTTGTTCTCTTAACATCTTTTGAGGTGGTTGTTTGGCTTCATAGGCTTTCTTGAACTCTTCAACAATTTCCCAAGGGGACACTACAAGAACCACAGTGATGTCTTCGTCAACACTCTTTCACTTGGCCCTTGTATCTTGAAGGAATTTCTTTCTTGACAATTCGATGTGCCACCCTTGGATCCAGGCCATATCCTTACTCTTTCCCTTTGGTATTGAAAGGTATTAGCAAGGTGATACAATCTTAATACTTCTTTCTTCATACTGATCATTGAAGAGGATGTGGCATATGCTTTGTCAATGCTTTTCAGCATTTCCTCATCATGTTTTTGCATCTGTTCCTCTTCAATCTTTATCATTACATCATGCATTGAGAAGCAGGAGTGATGGACATTGGTTTAGCCTTAGGCAAAGTAATGACTGCAGAGAGTGGCAGTCTGTCTTCATCCTCCTCTTCATCTTCATCAGGCCTCAGTACCTTTCTTTTCTTTTGGCTAGGTACATCACTGGCAGTGGTTTTGGGGTAAAGGATTTGGTTTTGTGGATTGGATGGTTGGTTTAGAGGGTAAAGGGTTGTTTTAGTGGGTTGTGGAGATAGTGATTTTGAGGATTGAGGCTTTTCAGACTGTTTTAGGCATTTTGGCTGTAAGGGAGGCTTTGGTAAATTTTGTCAGTTCTTTTCGATTCCCAACCCCAGCTTCATTCAGTACCTCAATCACTAAACCTTTGGAGTATTCTTCAGACGAACAAATCTTGGTGGTTATTGCCAAGATGTTGTCCCTGTGCAGGCCCTTATTTCCATTAGAGATCTTCCCAAGTATTTAGCTATAAATCTGATTATTATCTCCAGCCTTTCTCTCTCTAAGGCATCATAGCTAGCCCATCTTGAATTGATCTCCTCTGTTTCCATCCTTCTGATCTTGGAGTCTAGTTGTTTGATGTCAAAACCCTGCCTATACAACTGCTCAATGATTTTATCCATTGAACGGTTTTATGGTTGGCGTCAGCTTCTTTCACCATATCCTTCAGCTCCTTCTCCTTCTCAGACTCTCCTTTTCTCTTTTGATATGTGACATGAAAACTTTTTGACTTTCATTCACTGCAGCTCCCTTCACACTCTCCTTCTCATTCTTATTTACAAACTCAGATTCTTTCGCCTTCTCCCCATCTTTCTCCTTTTCCTTTTTCCTTAACTAACTGACTCTCCCCCTTTTTGGTTGCATTGGATGCAAGGTTTGAGCAGTAGAAATGGATTTAGTCACCAACTCCTCCACCAAGGGTTGTATTATGGTAGGAAGCCTCTCATCAAGGGCTTTGATCACGATATCTGTGATCATGGGAGTGATGAAAGGTAGGGATTTTTGAAGGGTAGCAACTGATTGATCAGGATGGTTCTGTTCCTGAGAATCAGGGCCGAAAGCAGAGGCTGGTGGCTTGGAAGTATATACTGGCTCAGTGTGTAGGGGACCTTCAGAAAAGGTGCCATCTGTGGGTGTATTGTGGTGGCAGATGGACTTTGCATCCTGAGACATCTTGGCCAGCAGCTCTTTGAGTCTGCTAACCTCATCCTCGAGAATGGTGTTTTGAGCAACTACATCATAGAAGAAGCTCAGGTCATCATCATGTTGATACTGAATCACCTGACCTCCTGACAGAGTCAGATGACATGCCTTGAGTGTAGATCAATGATAGCATGTGCCCCTTGTTCTTGTTCTGGGGACTTCCAGCCTCAGGACTATGTCCTTCATCAGCTGTTGCCACTGGTGAGGTCTTAGAGATGTTACCAACTGCACCCTGGTCATTTGCTGAGGCAGAGACAGTGGCAGCCTCACCAGAAGTTTGCACCTCCTTATCTACACTAGAAGATGAACATGATAACCCCTGTGCTGTGGGTTGACAGAAGGCATTTGGATCCTCCCCCTCAGGTGTTGAGGTTATCCCAGTAGTGATTGGTGTCTGGGGTGGGGGTGAGGAATGCAACTGTGTCAGCACTTTGCAACAATTATCGTAGGGCTTTGAGGGGCGGTTGCATCAGGAGAGGGTGTGGAAGCAGTGTGCACCCCGGGACAGTGGTGCTCTTCAATGGTAATCCCCCTCAAGTGAGGAGGATCCCAGCAGTGTGGCTTCCCTTTGAGTGGTTGCTTCAGGTTCCTTTTGAGAGGCAAACCTGAGCGGCTTCAGCTGGTGGAGTCATAGTCTCTACTGGGGGGTTATTTCCAGCAGAGATAACCTGCGTTGGTGCAGCAGGAGCATCCACAGGGGACTCAATTCCCTGAGTACTTTCTTAGGCTTCTTCTTTGTGGGTTTGGAGGGGACTTTGGATGTGGAAGTGGAGCTGTGGGTCCCAGCTGCGTGGGTTTGCGCAGCTTGGCAGCCTGTTTGAGAATTTGGTCAGTGTTGTGTCGGGAGTATACCTCCGGCAATACAGCCAAAGCAGGGACTCCCAGACCAACTAGTCCCTCAGCAGAAAACTGATTCTCTATTATGGCCATTATAAACCGAGGATATAGTATCCAACGGTTAGAAAGTGGTTTTGTGGCCATATCCTTGAGTTCAAGAAAAATTATTTCAGAAAAGTTTAGTGGTCTTCTTGTTCAAGGATAGAGAACAATACCTGTTGCCATCTGGAAGACAGTTGATCCCAAGAGGAAGTCTTCGGGCCAGGCAAACATTTACCATATGAAATATAATCGTTCAGCATCTGGAAAATGTTTCTTCAGGATTGTTAAAGCACTAAGATCACCCTGATATCCATGTTGTCCAAATGAAAGATCAAGTTGGCGCTTAGGATATCCAACAGGTAGGCAGCATCATCTAACAGTAATGTCTGGCGATGGTAGCAGTAGAGATGACCACCTTATGCGAGTTGATAGATGAATGGATAGATTCTCCATTAACGGTCGCTCATTCATCAAAACTGACGTAGCAATCGGCATAAATGATTGGATTTAAGAGGAAAGCCGTTTTCAGTGGGGATTGGA